>KE372806.1:4754-15222 GCA_000418225.1 Zizania latifolia | reverse complement strand
CCGCCCCCGCCGCAAAAAGCTCGAGCGAGGGGAGCTCAAACAGCAGCAGAAACGCTAGATACCCCGCGCCGGCGGCGACCAGCGCGGCGCGGCATACGCGCTTCCATGGCGGCGGCGGCGGCGGCATCGCGGGGGGAGAGGGGGACGCGGCGGAAGGTTCTAGAAGGTGGCGGAAGCGAGGCGGGAGGTAGCCGTTTGGGGGAGGTGGGAGGGAACGGGGCTAGGTGTACTAATACCTGTCGGGATCGGACTCCGGCCACCTGACCTGACCGTTGCGTGGGAGGGATGCGCTGTGGCCGGTGGAACAGCAAACACCGGAAGGGTGGATGGGGTGGAGGAGGAAGGTGACGTGTACCGGGGGCAACGGTTTTTTGCCTCGCCCGAATTCTTCAGTTAAAGTGGTTGACTCCAAATTGGGATTCTTTTCTCTGGAAGAAAAATGGTTGAAGATGGAAGGAATTCAAGCACTAGGTGGTTTATTAGTCAATTGTAATGTTTGAATAAATTATATAAATGGGAATCGTGTTCATTTGTAGTGTTTGATTTAGAAGATGGTTGAACAAGTGGTTCTAACATACGGAGTACTTATCGATGAGAAAAAATATTTTCATTAAAAAATAAAAGAAAAAATGTATTTGTGTGTCCATTTTTAAAGAAAAGAAGAACTAAAATTTAGCAGTTGTGCATCATAACTTGAGCCCGGCTCAACTTTTGGGTTTTCTCGAGGTTTTCAAATATTTTAGCTTCATCAGATACAGTCTTTAGCCTGAGCAGTACATTAACTAGGTAGCGTCAGGGTAACTTTGAACATGCCTATTTTTAATCGTCTTGTTCTTAACAAATTCGGCTGACCATGTTTTAGCCGACATGACTAAAAATAAAATTGGCAAAACTAATGGCTCGTTGGCTTGTCCGGTTTGTCAGATTATCCACCTAGGTTATGATGTGGCATGCATTTCGGACTTCTAAATGATGTAATTTCTTAAAAATATTTATATAAAAATATCAAAAAGAATTGTTTTAAAATCAATTATTAAAATTTTAATATTAAATTAATTTGTTTCAACCCTCAAAACTATTTGATCCAAGAGAAGGTTATCTATTCGTCTTATCAATTTATCGCTTTCTAACTAGCCCTAATTTTAGTAGCAAATTGAAACCTGTCTTGTAAAAACTTGATAAACACCGGTATATATTATATATATCTTATTTTTTGAAAAACATTATACATATGAGAAATATCTCATATTGTAAAAAGAGAACTTTTGTTAAAAGAAAACCAAACAGTGCCTTTTTATCGATATACAATAATTAACTGCCTAATAAGACATTTTTCAAAATACATGATATTTGCACGGATTAGTTTAATTCTAAAAATTATTCTAGTATATCCTCTGTTCCAAATAAGACATAGATATCTTAACATGTCATACCAAATACTAATTTGTTTCATATTATAAAATATTTTTTCTACTAAGTAAAATTTCTCACTTTTTCTAAATTTATAGAAAAAACACAAAGACCTAAAACATAATTAATTTTATAAAATCTACAGTGAAATATGTTTATTTGGTATCATATGTTTCAATATATTTTTTACAGCCACGATAAAAGGTAGAGAACAATCACCTTTTGTAACGAAGCAACAAAGCTGCGACGATGGAAGGAGACGATGCATATGGTATGGGCAGATACAACGGACGCTACTGCAGAATTTCAATGCAGGTCAAAATTTCAACGCTTTGTTCAGTTTTCTGCTCGAAGAAACCCGGTAACAACAGGTAGCCTACATCTGTTCCGTTAAAAAGCCGGTGTTCATGCGTCTATACCATATTTGCCTCAGGAGGTTAACAAAACCGTTCCGTACCGTAGCCGATATACATTCCGACGTACCGATCAATTTCATTTAAAATTAAAAAAATTGAAAAAATTTCTATAAATAGTAGATAAATTAATATGATTTATGGTGAAATTAGTTTTCAAAAATATTGAACTATCACAAAGTTATAAACCGAACAAGATGAATAAAAATACAAAATACAAAAATATTGTTTATTTTTCAATCTTTTTCACTTATTATTGATTGATTCTTTACGTACAAGCCTCTTGGATTAATGTCATATATTTGATCAAATAAAATATCATACTTGATGGGTATAAAGTAAATATTCTTGCTTCAAATGACTTACAACTAATATTTACAGATAAATACAATACCGCTTATAACCAATAGAGCCAACAATTATAAGTTAAAAATACTCGAATTATCAATTAACCATGTTGTTTTGTAATTTACTAGTAAGATGCTCGTGTTTTACAATGAAGCCTTATTTTTAATGATAAACATCTATTTAGAGCATGACATTTATTCAAATGTGTTTTGTAATGTTGCGATGATAAAAAGCAATACGATATAATTCACGATAGTCACAACTTACTATGATCCAGTGTGTGTTATTCTTCATACAAAATGACTTCGATTTTAGATGTTGCGTAAACACATATCAGCTATGTTCTCAAAACGTAGAAGCCAAGTGGCCCAGAGCTCCATATATTTGATAAGCTTAGAAAATTAGTTACAAATAAAACAATGGCTTATTATTGTAGAACTATATAAATAACTGAAGCATGATATAAAGCACTGTTGTCATCATTCTCATAAACACATACATACAACATTCAAATTACTAATAAGTGATAGGTCAATGTGAACAAACAGACAAGGCACACCTGAGGTAAGTTTCATTCTCCCTATGTGGAAGGGAGACCTGGGAATGAAAAGGTTGGGCTTCTCTAGTTTGTTCAGATTCTTCATATTAGAAGTAGCATGTTCTATTCCCCTGCTTGTCAAATTCTTCTGACTGACATACATGTGCAAAATTCAGCAGTTCTTATCTATTCATCATATTTCAGCAGAACCCAGAGCTTATGTGTTGACAATATACACACTTTTAAGACTAAAAGAAGCTGGGGAATTCAGCACCAGAATGAAACTTAAGAAATTGAGCACATAATGGCATGCCGAGCACATGTATAGAAGTGTGTAATTGCAGGAGTGAATTTTCATTGGAAGCATGCTCTTACTTGCTCGATCAGAGGCATGTACATCAGAAAACACTACCAATATAATGCCACCCACACAAATAGCAACACCAATGAACTTCCTCAAGACATACTGTCTTCAAGAAGACCCAGATTAGTAAAATGACATAGGGGATCGTCCAGCAATCAATGAGCATCACACTCATCAAGGATGTGTACTGATAAGCCTTCACAACTGGGTAAAAAGAAACAAGCCAAGTTAGCATCTAGCCATGTAGACACTAACTAAAAAAGAAGCTCCAGTCTCAATAAGAAATTCAGACTAATCATTCTCACTAATGGCAGGCACATACTAATATAGTTAGCCTCTACATCAATGATGCCAAGGATCAATAGGTAATACCATTTAATCTGCAGAAACAAAATGCGGAGAAATCATTTCAGGCTTCCAGCTGATAGAAATATTTAGACTGTCCCATTTCAAGGAAAACATTGTGGTGACAACGTAACAACCTATGAATTTTTACACACCTCAGCAAGGGTAGCATAAGAGCTGAGGACCAAGTTATGACTGCTCGTCTGCTCACCATTTCCAGATATCAATATCTTAACGAACGTAGCATTCTGACATTTCTTTTGACTTTTGAGAGCAAAACGCAGCAGAAAAACATACCGTCAGGCATTGCCTTTTGTAGATCAATGTTCCACCGTAAACAAGTGCAAGAAGGATGTAATTCAGCAGAGACTGCGATGTTGGCGCATTGACACCTGATTTTTAGAGATTAAGAAGAGTCAAACATGGCTATTCCAAATTACCAAGAAAACAAAAGAAAAACTAATCAAAAGTCAAATTTTCAACAGGGATACCATTGCCAGCATTCTCTCTTATCTAAAAGAATAGAGTTGGATAAGATAATAATCCATCAGCAAACGCCAAATGCAAAATTAGTTTCTTTCTCAAGATTATAATATACCTGAAGGTTACGCTGAGATGGATCCAACAGGTCATTAATCTGCTCATTATACACCTGAAAAGCATAATTTTGCATCACGTCAGCTCTAAAAACACTGTTAAACCAATTGAAGTTCAGGTAAATTTTTATCTACTCATTTTCTGTTCAATTGAGAACAAGCAGATGAGTACTCACCTCAAGAAACGAGCACCGACATTGGTATCTTGTTTGACTGTCCGGTGAGGTCTCCTGCCGCTGCACCAGGAAAGAACAACATTGAGACCAAAGGAATCACGGATTTAGTCAGATTTCTACAAAATCCAGACGAAAGAAATGCCTTACGCCTTGGATTTGAGCAAAGAGATTCCGAAAAACGCGAGGCACAATGCCTCTGTCGGCGTGGTCGGAGCTGCTATCGACCATAGCCGCAAGGGCTCCCCACATGGTGTACGTCTTCCCTGTGCCGCTCTAACAACAATTCGCACATACAATAGCATCAGAAGCAGCAACCAAAAAAAATAGGAACTTGAAAGTCGAAACAGAAAAAGAAACCAGAGGTAGCTGGCTGTAGCAGACGAGAGAGGCATTGAATCCAGCGAGGGCACTGTCGATCATGGGCACGCCGACCAGATCAAACGCGTCTGCCTGTTAACGAACACCAAGATTCATAGGATTCGTTCAAGAGCACGTAGAATTGGGGGAAGCTCCAACCAAGCTGCACAGTCTGTAAGGACGACAGAGGAATAGGAATAGTGTTACCTGGGAAGCCCTGTCGTCGAGGAAGCCATCGACGGCGAACGACCGGTCACCGACCACGACGGTGCAGGGGAGATCTTGCGCATGAAAAATAGGTCCTTCCCGTCATTCGGCCGGCTCACCGTCGGCCGCACCAGCACCATGACCTGGACGACACGCATCAGGAGAAGCTCGCAGCGAAGGGAGATGATTTCGAGTGAGCCAACGAACTTTACCTTGACGGCGATAGCATCATCGACCGGCGCAGAAGCCTGCTCCTCCTTAGCGGTGACCTTCGACGGAGCAACAGAGGAAGCACTGCTCGGGACGGGCTTCGACCTCGGCGACGCGCCCGGCGCCGAGGAGTTCTTGGTGGGGGATATCGGCGGCCAAGGCGGCGACGCGCCCGACGCCGAGGAGTTCTTGGCAGGAGATATCGGCGGCCAAGGTGGCGTCGGCAGGAGATTCCAGCGATCCTCGACCGCCTTCACCTCTTCCGTTGTCCTCCTCCCCGCGACCAGCCCCTCCGTCTCCTCTGCCCGGGCGTCCTTCTCCCCGCCTGCGAGCAGCCCCACTGGGCCCGCTCACGAACCCCCTGCTCCCCTTCACCGACATTATGGCGACGTGGGCGCATGGGGGAGGAGGCGGTTGCGGCGCTGCGTGGGGGAGGAGGCAGTCACGGACTTGCAGCGATGTGCGCGTGGGGAGGAAGGGGAGCGCGTGGAGAGGAATGGGCCGACGTGCGCGCTGCGATCGGAATGGGCCGACGGGAGGAGGGCGCTGTGCGCGGCGCGCGGCGCGCTGCGCGCGTGCGGAGGGGAGCTGCGCGCTGCGCGTGTGTAAGGGTTGCGGACGGATGAAACAGTGCTTTATAATAGTAGAGATATTTTATTGTAAATTTATAAACTTTCTGGTATTTATCTCAAAATTAATTTTCTATGATTTTATAATTTTTATTTTTTCTAAAAAATTATCTAATCGGTACCACATTAATCAAGCATAGTACCACGGTTACCGAGCTGGTACCGAACTAGCGATAACCGAAGTACGTACTGCGGTAATCGAAGTGTCTACCACGGTAACTGAAGTGTATATCGCGGTAACTAAATTTGAAACCGTTTCACGAACTGATCTGAATTTAGATTTTGAAATATAAAATTTAATCGAATTTTTTGGTAACCGTTTGGTTACCACGTTAACTACTATCTCAAACCTAAACGATATCTGATACGGTTTTGTTACCCTTGGTTTCCTTTGGAGAAGGGCATTGACTTAACTCACGGATACTGCCATAGCACCACATAATCCGAATAGTCCCAGCTGAGCAGCACGACTTACTCGTGTTGGGGAGTGAACATCTAGACGATATGTGATTTAACCCTTTGGCTAGATAGTCTCAGGTTCAAACAAACAAATTTCATACTAAAAAGTTGATAAACGACTCTAAAATACATTTTTAATATTTTTATACATTTTTTGAGAAATTGTGTACAAGTTTAAAATGCTTGTCTGATAATTTGGACGGATTATTTCGCCGAAACGTGTTGCTGAACGGACCCTTAATTAGCTCCTAGTCCATGGGCGTAATTTCCTGCTGGTTTGGCTATTTTCCATACTAGATTAGGTAATCATATTATATTGTACCCGTACTCATTTCCTTCTTATAACCGAGGTATTCTTGATTTAGTGGGTTAATTTTCTTTATTATTTAAATTGCCTGATATTTTTGTTAGCGTATTTCTATAGTGAATATTCCATATTTAATACACTAAATCACTGTTATGCATACCGTCTCTCAAATAATCCAAATTTCTGATCAAAACATCTTGCCACCGGAAAATACCCTAGAATCCCTAATATCTATATATAAATAAAATTAATTATAAAAAATCATGACAAAACAAGAACGCGCATTGGACACATCATCAATCTATCATCCAAACACAATCACAAACATTATTTTTTCCATTTCTTTTCATATATGCTAACCCAGCATGGCATTGGCCAGCCCATGATGAGTTTGTTTGTTTGTTTGTTTTCTATCTCCTCTTTTTCAGCATGAGGCCACACGTACAAAAGGCTCTCAGAGACAGGGTGGTGTTGCCCTAGCAACAGCACATTTGCCAAAACACCAGCAGCTCACCAGACAACATCATGGATGTCATTAGGATAATGGCATGGAATAACACAAAGTAAAGTTAATTAATCAAAGATTCCACGATTAGATTTGATTGGTTATTATACTACCTGTGAAATCAAGAATTAAGTTGGAGATCATGATCGTGTTGATTGGATTTATGTTGGCATGGAACTGGACCGAATATGGAATCAGAAGGTTTGTATTAGGATTACTAGCTGAGTAACCGTACGTTGCAACGGAAAAAAGATTTGCAATATTAAAAGAACACAATGCAAATAGAGATGAAGGAAGCTGAAGCTGAAGAGTTTTAGTTTGTTGTGAGAAGGAGTGGTGGTGGTAGCAGACTCATCACCACTAGCTTCTTTTAAAATAGTATAGATAATTTTCTGCTAAGGCCATTTGGAAAACTATCATCAGATGGATTGCATCTTTTAATTCCCTTCATCTTCTTTTAATTGGCTACTGGAATTATCATTATTCATTAATCAAACATAAAAAAATTTATATGTTACAGAAAGTTCACCGGTTTCCTTATATGTAACTCGAAGTTTGTTATTTTCGTATATGTCACTGCTTTAATTTTTTACATTATCTTTGCCACTACTGTTACTTTTCTATTAGATTCCTATTTACATTGCAAGGAAAAGACTAAATTATCCTTATACATGATAGTTTAATAATTCTGTTTTATTTAGCAAATTAGGAGGGTCGATGTGGCTATAAGTAGACTGAAACTATAGAGCTACTCATATTTTTCATATTGTGGAGATTCCCATATATGTGATGTGAGACGGAGGACATCTTCATCATTTAAAAATAATAATAGTCATTAATGGCTGAAATCTAACAAAAAAGTAATGAAAGTGACATAAGAGGGTGTAAAAAATTGATGCAGTATCATATACGAAAATAACAAACTTTCAGTGATATATATAGAAATCGGTAAACTTTTAGTGGTATATAAGGAATTTTCTCTGAATGAAACTCCTAAACTTTGTGTAGTGATGGAATGTAACAATGTAGTGGTGGGGGAAAAGCCTAAGTTCCACTGTATTTTAGATTTAAATTTACAACTTAAATTGTTCTTTGATATTAACTGCGTGACAATTACTTGCGAGTTTGTTTAAAGAATGTCCCACAAACTGTGCTAATCTCGATTGATCAAACAACTTATAGACATAGAAATTAGTTTAATTTCTATAAGAATTGAAATTCTTACGTTTCAAAGGAGCACTTAAAGAGTAATGAAAAGTCGTGGTTATTTTTTCCACCCATTATAGCCTTTAGAATGAAGGAATATGCCAGAATTTCTTAGAAATGTCTTTTAAGTTTTGGTTGGGTTCTTTTCAAAAGAAAACAAAATTAAGCCCAATAAAATCAAGGGGAGATGGAATGAAGGAACAATGGACGCATTTGTTTCAACCACCAACTGTGATTTTTTTAAATGTTTGCTAGTCCTGTGTTTTGCACCTAGATTCTTGTGTTTTTTTGCTTTCATTTTCTGTTCTTGAACAATTTTTAGCTGCACATGTTCATGCATGTATGATAGCGTTCGGCTCAATCATTTGGCCATTTGGGGTCAGAATCGTTCATAAATCATAACTATCGTCTGTTATTTATCCGTATAACACAGATTCGAATTCTTGCACAGATTTGAATTTGGAATCTTGTTTTAGTTTCCAGTGTCCCATTTCTATTCACAACGGAACATAATCGTTTCACAGCAACGGCACACAAATAAGGTAATCAGACAAGATAATTTGGGAATCTTGAGTGAAGCACACGGGTAAGATGGGACAACATGCAATAATGCAAACCATGAATTCAGACAATCAGATACTGCCGTCTCTTAGAAGATTTGTTTACATGACAGGAGCAAATTCACCAGCTTATCTGATGAAACGTTTGCTCTGACGAACACGGAGATAAAAGGAAGAGTTTCAAAGCATAGATCAGAACTAATGATACAGCTAGAGCAGGGCAATGTAGAGCACAGACACCTTACACCTCATTGAGGAATCACAACACCACAATGGTCAGGTAGAAGATCAACTGGGCGAAATATACATCTTGGCATTCCAACTGGACTAAACACAACATAAGACGGCACCGGTAAATTTGCAGTCATGGACAAGCCGAGACAGGACTAGCCATCCAGTTGCATCACACATTGATCAGGTGTTACAGCAGGCTGACCATCTTGACGAGGCAGCACCAGCCTGATCTGGTTCTTGCCTACTGATTTGAATAGTTGGGGGCTGCATGAATCAGGTACAGGTTAGGAATGCACAATGGATGGGACTAATAAACCCATACATGAGACCGCCGCAATGCGATAGTACCTCATTTGCGGCAGCAACAGTTTCAGTCAATCTTTGCTTTATGTCCCTTGCAATGGTAAAGAATACCTGCTCCACGTTTTGATTTGTTTTTGCACTCTGCATACCATAGTATTAATACATGTACATCTGATCATCTTGGAAAGTTGGATAGAAGTACATTTGTGACAAGTTGATTGCGACTTGGCAGGCATGTTTCCTTAGCTTATACTATAAAATCTCACCGTTTCAAAAAATTTAATCCCATACTCATCTGCAAGCTTTTGTCCTTGAGCTGTTGACACCACCTGTTAACCAAGCACCATTCTATCAGAGGCATAAGAAAGTGGGCATCAATGTCAAACATTATGAAATTTTTAGAAACATTTACCCGCTTTGCATCCATATCAACCTTGTTTCCCACCAAGATCTTGTTGACGTTATCAGATGCATGTTGTTCTATGTTGCGAATCCAATTTCTAATGTCTACACATTAGTTAAGAAAAAAAGATGTATTTTTGCACTCAGTCAACAAATGGGATGCACTATGCACGAGGATGATGGATACTGTTGAAGGACGACTCGTCTGTAACATCATAGACAAGCAGAATACCCATAGCACCTCTATAGTAAGCTGCAAAAAGGAAACAAATCATATAAGGTGTAGAAGTCTTGCTTAGCAATCAATCAATAAAATTGTATAGCTATAATAACTTTTGGGGCATTATGGAGGCGGAGCTAAATTTTCAGTAATTTGTGGATAAGGATATATATATCAAACATTTCCACAAAACCAACATAAGTTAGGCACATGAACATACATATTGAATGGCTACAGTTTCTGAAATCAGGTTAAACACGTTTGCAAATAAAATGCAGGTATGTGACAGAGACAACTTTATTACGCACATTTTCCTCATTTGAGCACATCAAAAGAACAACATTTTATGCTATTCCAAATATGATTTGAATCTAAAAAATATTACGCTGTTTGATTGCAATTGCATCAGTTTGATAATTATTTGACATGAAACCAACTAATGTCAATTGACAAGCCCAATAAGTTATCCTGACCCTTTTGGCCATGGACAGTAGGTCGTGCAGCCTTCGTGGTTAAGGTCAACTTGACCCTTGTATTTTGGACTTTAAGAATATAAGAAAACTCGAATTTCAGTGATTTACCAATGTGGTCCAATCAAACACAGACACTTATACACTTTTAGGTTCCATATCTTTGTCAGAATTCAAGCTGGTTCATGAATCAGGTACTTACCTGATGT
>KE372805.1:377289-387670 GCA_000418225.1 Zizania latifolia | reverse complement strand
GGAGTAGTTTCAAAGTGGGCAATGGTATCAGAATTTTCTTCTGGCATGATTTGTGGTATCTAGATGTTCCTCTCAAAACTGAGTACTTTGATCTGTATGCAATTTGTCAAAACCCACAGGCTTCTGTTGCTGATATAATAAATGACCAGTTCAAAACAAATCTGCTTCGTAGATCCTTGGGAGAAAGGGAGGCAGAACAATGGAATAGACTGAATTTGCTGATTGAAGAGATAACCCTTTCTCGAGAACCAGATGAAATCCTCTAGATCATTGATAAGAAGGGGTTTACAACAAGATCTCTATATAGATTGATGACACTTAGGGGGGAGATTGATGAGCTGAGTATGATAATTTGGAAGAGTTGCATTCCTCTTAAGGTAAAAATTTTTGTGTGGCTGATGTTTAAAGGTTGGATCTAGGTGGGTGATCAATTGAGCAAAATGAACTAGAAAGGGAATTCTAGTTGTAAGCTGTGTTCTCTTTTAGAAACAGTTGATCACTTGATTTTTAGATGTCCCCCTTCTTATCTCCTTTGGCGTGTTGTTAGAGATGCTTTATCTTGGCCTCATCTCCCGAGTAGTAGAAGTGATTTCCTGGGGGTTTTGGGAGAATATAAGAACTCTAAATGGGCGAAAGTGATTATGGGTGTGATGGGGGCTAGAGCTTGGGCAATTAGGCTCAGGTGAAATGATCACATATTTAAAAATTGTCTTTCTACTAACATTTTTAGGTGGTCTACAAAATGCTTTTATTCCTCACACAATAGCTCATCCTGGCAGGGCCGGTTCTGAGATTTGAGGGGCCTGGGGCTAACTAAACTTTAGGGGCCCTTATCAATACACAATTAAAATATATGCAAAAAAAATATTAAATTACCTCAAAAATTCTTTCTGACGTTCCTTGATACAAAATCATTGATGATGGTGTTAATATCAATATCATCTAACAATTGCTTCTCAATACATAAAGTTGCAAAACCATTTAACCTCTCTTGAGACATTGTAGATCTCAAATAGTTCTTCAATAATTTTAATTTTGAGAAGCTTCTTTCAGCTGATGCCACAGTCACAGGCATAGTAAAGAAGATGTGATAAGCAATTAAAGTATTAGGGTAACAATCTGCTTTTGTAACAAACTCAAAAATCTCCATAGCTGACATTGGTTTATCTGCCAAAGTAAATTGTAGAACACTTAACTCAGAAATTAGATCATTTAAATCCATGTTAGATGAACCATCTAGAGATAAGGTTAATGCCAACGTTGTGCAACACACATTTAGTTTAGGACCATCCAATGACTTTAAGGTTGTTGAACTCATTAAAAACCCAAATATTTCTTTGAATGACTAGAGTTCTTCAAATCTCCTTTTCAATGAACTGATTGCCATATCAATCATAAGGAGAAACTAATTAACTTTAAATTGTTTCTCAGCTTCCAAGATTGCTTCCTCACTACTATTTTCATCAAATTGCTTCTTTCTAAGAGCACGACGCTTTACAATGAATGATGGCTCTACACCCATTTCAGATGCAATTTCTTTAGCAATGACCAACCCTTCATTTCTATAGATGTTGAAATAAACCATTGTGTCTTCTATTTGTCTTAAGGTAGACTCAATGCACATAGATGGTGATTGCAACTTCTTGCTCACTTTATTCACAGCAAATAAAATGTCATGCCAAATAACCATGCCAAATATAAACTTAAAGCTTCCAAGCACTTCAAATAATTTTTTTGCACCACTCCTATCCTTTGCTTCAATAACACTATCTTCACTGAACTTAAGTAAAGCTTTTCTTAGCTAGGGAGCTTGATATCTAATTGATGTGACACTTTTGATTCGACTCTCTCAACGTGTGTTGCTCAAAGATTTAACAGTTAAACCATCAACATAGTCAAGTAAAAATTTCCATCTTTTAGTAGAACCGGTAAATAATACATATATTCATTGTACAATTCAAAAAAATATGACAACTTTGCTACAAGACTTAGCTATATCACAAAGAGTAAGATTAAGACTATGACAAGCACATGACATATACAAAGCTCTTGGATTTATATTAAGCAACCACCTTTGAACCCCCTTGTGTGATCCTTTCATATTAGAACCATTATCATAATCTTGTCCCCTAATGTCATCAATATCAAGATCGAATGGCTTAATAGAATCAACCAAAACATTGAAAAGCTCCAAACCAGATGTGTCATCTACCTTTAAGAAACCAAGAAAATACTCTTCTATTTTAATTTTACCATCAGACATGTTAACACATCGAACTAACAGAGTCATTTGTTCTTGTTGACTAACATCTGGGGTACAATAAAGAATAGCTAAAAAATATTTGGCCTCTTTGACAATCTTAATGATAGAACTTGTAATATCAGAAGTCGTAAGAGAAATTAACTCATTCTGAATTTTGTGGCTGAGATAATGATAATGAATATCTTTGTTTTGAACACGTCTAAGACGGTCTTGCATTACCAAATCAAATTCTACAACCATATCGACACAAGCTAATAAATTACCATTTTGGTCATGGTAAAGCTGCTCATTACATCCTCTAAAAGCCAAATTGCGTTTACTAAGAAATTTTACAATTGCAACTATTCTTAATAATACTTGCCTTATACGTTCTTTCTCCTTTGAGATTTGTTGTTGTAACTCTTTGTCAATTGTATATTGTTTCATCAGCCTAGTTCTCAGTTCATTCCATGAGTTCATATTGATAATGTGCTCAATACTTATTTCATGTTCTTTTAGTGTCTCAATGACATGTCTCCAATCTCTAAACCCATCATTACCCAATGAACTCTTGCACTTATTAGAATTAAAAATCTTACAACAAAAGCAAAACACTCTATCCAAGTGTTTAGAATAAACTAACCATTTTCTGTCACGCACCTCTCCATTGCTCATTTTTCTAAAGTAATGACTACATGAAAAATGTCTTGAATTGGCATCTAAGGGAAATTGAATATTATCTTCTCTAATCAGTCCCTTCTCAACTAATATATCTCTTGCTTTGTTATCAAGATTATCCTAATTTCTTGGATCATAAATATCCACGGTACAAACAGGATCCTCATAAACACTAGTAGGTTCTGTAGCATTTGAATTAAATATGGGCTCATGATCACTCACATTGTTTTCATCTATGTCGATGCTAACATTATCTTCTGTTGGGTTCTTCCACAAAACTATCGTCAATACATTTGGATCTTCTGAAGTGCTTGTAGTACTCTTAAAAAATTATCAATAGATCCTCTTTGTGATTGTATCAATTCATCAACTCATTTTCCTTCTCTCACTGCCTGAAGCATACTTTCTTGACGACATGATTCTGTTAAAATATAAAAAAATAAGCACTAGAGCAGAATTTAATCTAAAATCTTATCTAATCTAATCAAGTAATCACTAATCATGAAATAATCACTAATCAGTACTTAATTTAATCGGGAAGTAGCAGTAGCAGATAACATTGCGCAATCGTGGCAGAATAGCAAGACTGCAGGAGAATATTTAGACTTTTCAGAGATTGCCGATCGGCAGAAGCACAGAACCGATGGGTGCTAGGCTGCAGCCTACAGGCGGCGCGGTGCCTACAGCGCCAGCAGTCGGCTGCAGTTGGGTGGACCACGGATGGCAGGATCAGGTCATCGGTGATCGGCGCTCTGCTGCGTTGGGACTTGGGCTGACGACCAGCGAACCGAGTCATCGAGGAAGACAAATCAATTGATCAAACTTTGTGCCGTCCCTTTCGTTGATTAGTATTGAATATTGATTGTCTGACGTTTGGTTAATCCTATATATACACATACTACTATACCCTACATATATAGGCGGGCCCACTGGAATGTGGGGCCCAGGGCGGTGGCACCAGTGGCCCCCAGGGCTGGTCCCGCATCCTGGTCCTAGTTTGTATGAAAGAAGAAGCCTCATGGTGCTTAGGCTTGCTGCGTGTCAGGCTTCATCAACTAACTCATCCAGCAAGCTCTCCAAGCGCCCTCGACCAACGTCCAAACAGTCTCTAAAGAAAACTCCTCCCCCTGTTTGAGGAATTTGGAAGGCTAAAAAAGATTGCAGAGACCTGTGGCATATTTGGCTGGTGCAACTCCTTTTGTTTGGTTGACAAAACCTGAACTCTAAAAACCTATGTGGTGCTTTGTCGTTGTGGCATTCTAGTGTTGGTTTGTGGATAAATGCTCCTTGCATGGAGGGATGTGGGAACAATCTGGGTAGTATCTTTTGTTGGTGGCTATGTTGCTATAGTAGAAGAGTAAACTTCTCCTTTGTGTGATGATGTAGCTGGTAACCCCATCAGGAACCTTTTATGCTGCTTTCTAACAAAGCAAGGCCAAGCAATTTGGCCTATTATCCAAAAATAAGAATTATATCATAAAAGAGCATGAATAGGCCCAAAACAAGAGAAATCCTACAATTACTCCTTGATTATTCTTGCCCAACTTGCAATATGACAGCTGATGAAATAAGAAGACATTTGTTCTTCATGTTCTGTTTCGAACAAAAGTGCTGGAATGTCATATGCCCAAACAGAAGAAGAGATCCGTCAACTTTGAATTCTCTAAGGCTCCATGTAGTTCATTGAATTGAATTGGGTCTCACAAATTACAGGAGAAATTTAATTTCGGGCTAAATTAGAATTGAGATATGATTTTAATTCATCTGTTTGGATTACAGAGTAAATTTATCTATGGAATTGAACTGCGTGGCAATTCCAGAGACTGTTTGGATGTGTTGTTTTTAGAATCAAAGAAAAAACAATATAGCATCCCGGACAAACTACATTGGTCAACCAACATGCATACTATTAGCATCTAAGTTAAACAATAATAATTTGCCAACCGATAATAATTTAGTTCTAAAATAGAACAGGAAAAACAGATTCACAAGTTAACAGATTAACATGCTCTAAACCATCAAATCTTTGATAGAGTAACTGGTTCATAGGTGGAAGAATAGAATACAAAGTTTAAAACATTCAACATTACAATTTCTTTGAGTGAACCAATTTCTTTTGGCATTCTATGAAAGACATATATGCAACCAATGTAAAGGTTGTGGCATACAAAACATGGGATGCTATATTTCTTCTCTTTCTTTTGACATTATCTTCAGTTATTAATTCTCACAAGAACATTCTTCCATATTCAAACTACTAGACAATTGGATGCAAGCAAGCAAGATGAGGGACTCAAGCAGATCCAAACAATAGATGATCCTAATTCCATTAAACAATAGATGATCCTAATTCTAGGCTCAATTCTAAAATCCAAACGGAGCTAAAAATACCAAGATAGAAAGCTCAACATTAAGTTCTACATGGAAATCATAATTCCTACATGCTGGTGCATTCGGACGACTAGAATAGAATTGGAAATACAATTCAAACAAGAGTTTGCCATGGTTAATATCGTACAGCAAATTAAAGCAAAGTTACTTTCGAAACATTTAACATGGATTGACAATGTGATGCTAAATAAACAGTAGTTGTACACATTATATTACCTAATACATCGGCTTGATTCGGTCTCACTATTTCATTAAAAGAATACTTCATTAGCAAAATCTACTTTGGAGATCAGTATTAGTATACTTGAAGTCAATATCTTTCTAGGGAATTGAAGCTATAATATCCATTCAAAGATCTCATCCAAATGTTAAAATTGTTTAGTGAAATAATGTAGTGGATCAGTCATCAGTGGATCCAATGGCTTGCGAAGAAAGAAGAGTAAAATACATCAATATTACCGAAACTTACGATGGAATGAGAGCAATTAATTTAATCATTCATTTTGTAAATTACTCCAACAAGTCACCTATCTTGTTTTTGGTGCAAATCGCTTTCAATACACACCACGATGTTTGTTCGTCGCCATGTAGAACATCATAATGGGCCCACATGTCATGCTAAGAGCCCTGTATTTTACATGAGTGCTTGTAGTCAACATAGTCGATAGCTAGAGATGCCCCAAAAACCTAAAGCTTTTCTAAATGGTCCAGATTTTGAGCAGATTATAAAATTCAATAGCTACAAAATCTAGAAAATGAACTATAATCTAAAAACTGAGAAACACCAGTTTATCTAGATTTTTAACGGCTAGATACTTACCACATACTTCTTAGAATCTGAAGCTCCTCTATAAACAAACCTTTAATGGTTAACTAGGTGGTTATTTTCATATCATATTAGATTTACCAACAATATTGAACGCTTAAGACGGTGAACGATTAGAAAACTCACCTTATACATACAAGATGTGGGCATATTGTGATGACTTAGAGCATCTCCAATAGAGCTCTTATATAGGTTTCTAAATTTAAAATTTGAAATTTTGATGAAAAATTAGGCTCCAACAATACCCCTAAACAAATCCCTATCCTAAACCATTTCCTAAATCTCTTGCTATCTATCCTAAATTTAGGATTAACTTCTACTTCCCCATTTTCACTGGCGCCATTCTCTCCTCTCCTCACGCATGCCTTTTCTTTTCACTCCTATAGCGCGCACACCGCACGTTTTAGGGAATAATAGAGATATGATAGTTTCTATATTAAGTTTTAGGAAATAAAATTTAAGACATCTCTTGAAGACATTATTGAAATCCATTCTTTGGGGCGTGCATGCGTCTGTTCCAACGGTAGCTGAAGACGAGTAACTAAATAAGATCTACCTACCTTATCAGTTATGGCGCCATCGCTGGTATACACTCAAGAAGCAATATATAATGCTGTACATGACAGTGAATACGATCGAGTGCATGCCTGAGAGTTGGCTCGATATTACAGCAGATCACTTCTCACATGCGTAGTACACTACTACACATCATTCCGGCCAGGACCATCTCGTAAGCTTACCATACTGCTCTCCATTATCAACGATAGGTTGATGCTACTACTGTTCCTGGATGAATTTCTTGATCGGCGAGTTGTTGAGCATGTCTTAGATTTGGTTTTTTTGGTTAAGTCCCTCTTTCTGTTTGTACTTTTGATTCTGTATGTCTGCGCACTGATGATCCGTCGTTCTTTTTAACCAGCAAACGATCTTCTTTTCGATCTGATGAGTAGTTAAATTAGACGGCAACTCACTCATGATGGAATAATTTTTTTAGGGCACCACAGCTGGAATCTATTCTATACCTACAGTGGATTTATTCCTCTTTCTTGGGATTCTAAATGAATCAATAATTCAGAGTAATTGCATAACCTCAGATTCTGAAAAAAAAAATCAAAACAGTGCAAATTTTCTGGTATTCCATTGAGATAAGACCTGACAAGCTAGATACTGGATCCCTGAAAGAACAAGAACCCAAGGAAGACCATGAGCAAACAGTTGATGGGCCACATGATGTAGCTGAGCCCAAGACGTAGATTTTGCTAGATATGGTACGTAGTACGACTACTGCATGTATACCGGTGCAGTACGTACGTAGTTGTGAAGTCTGACTTTGGGTGGCCCACGTAACATGAACAACAGCCCATCACCGGACCACAAACTTGCAACTTGTAATTTAAATCCCTGACAAGTTGTGATTAAAAAACATGACCATAAAGATAGTATCAAGTACTTCTCGTCGTCGACACACGCACAGAAAATTCAGGTTCGTCTCCCTCTCCGGTGAAAAGAACGCCAGTTGGTCGCCGCGGTCACTTGCTGACTGTGGCCATGAAATGCGAAGCAAGATCCAAAGGGACACACATCAGCACGGCGAGGGAACAGTCCGGCCAGCCGGCCGGCCGGCAGGCGTGCCTCGCCGAACAGGACCTGACAGAGCTGCATGCAGTGTGAGCGACTGTGACCTACGAGTCATCGGCTTGTCTGCACGCGAGGTCGCAGGCCGGCCGGGGACTCCATTACGCGACCTCGCGCCGTACACGCCTGGGCGAGCTGCCGAGCTGAAAGCCTGGAACCAGACCATCGTCTCGGCAAGAGACCAAAAACCAACAGCAGATCAAGAGGGGTCACAGCTCAGAAAATGCTCCAATAATCTTCCTCAGTTGCATTCGCCACGCATCCATCTTAATGAAGCTCTGAGCGACTGAGCCCTTGCATACATGACGACGGCTAGTGTGAGTGTATCACAGTGCACCGCTTGTCTCTGAATTCTGGAAGGGATCCCAATGATCGGTTAGGAGGAAAAAAAATTCAGTTTTCTCCGATGACAACACGGCCAGATCTCGCTCTAGTCGACTGTAATTTCTGGGGAGGACATGCATGCATACAGGGGCAGGGCGGCAGGGGCAGCGACATTAACCTTTGGGTCCATTTACGTTGGCTCGTGCCGGGTTTTTCTCCACACACGGGACACAGGCCGGCGTGCGTTCTGTCAGTGGCGATAACTCCCACCATTAATTGCCTCGGCCACCACCGGCTACGGGCGCCATCGCCGTGACAGCTAGCTTGACACGGGTGTCAAGCCGACCAAGCAGAGAGGCCGTGGGCCGGCGCCTGCCTCAGAATTTAATCTTGGGGTTTCCCTTCGCATCAGAAGGGGAGGGCGGCGAACGGCGGATTGGCGCCACCGGATTGGTTTGGCGTGAGGGAGGGAGCGACGAGGTGGTGGTACGTTGGGCGTTTTGCATCACGTACGGCGCAGCAGGCATGTAATGTCAGGCGAACGTGAATTCCTTTTTAAATTAATCTATTTTTATTCGAAATTATATTTGTAGGTGGCATTAAAAATACAAAACCCGACACATGTTCACCGTTCATTTGGCGATATGAATATATTTGAAATTTCAAATTTCGTTTTTGGGTGGCATTTCGAAAAAAATCAAAACAGGACCTATATGACGGTTTGGTAACAAGAATCTACTTTTTATTTGAAATTATATTTTTGTGTGGCATTTTGAAAAAAATGACCCTATCGTTGGCTTAGTGACAAGAGTTATGTCACCATTTCAAGGATTGATAAGCAACTGAATCTATTCGTTGACTTTTATCGACTATTAGTTTAGTAACATGAACGCTTTGTTGTCAAATCAATAATCGAGGCATAAAATATCTTCACTGCAGGTTTGGCGACAGAGAGCGACCGAGAGACTCTTATCATCAAACCAAAGATCCATAAGAACAAATAGTTAGATTTTGGTCTATGGATCGTTGTTTGGTGACAGGGTCGTATCACTGTTTCAATGATCAATACATCAACATAAGTGTAGTTTTGTATTTTTTTAAAAAAAAATCGACTAGAAATATATTTTTGAATAAAAATAAATTTTTTTTTTGTAAAAAAAAGGCTCGTTGGCGCTTAGCAACTCGGCCGCCCACCTTGGTCATCGGCGACATCTTCTTTCTTGCCACTAGCCCAACTTTCCCCTAAGCGCACCACCAGCAAGCCCCCCTCCTAGCCCTTGCAATGCCACCCAACCCGGCCGTTATCCTGATTTATCTATCAATGAGCTCAGACTGTCATGTACAAGGTAGGCGACATGTTGCTATTCACCGTCCGATCGGTGGCCGACGACTTGAATGTCTCGCTCTCTGCAGATCTCGCAGCTGACCACGACGAACAGAGATTTCAAACTCTTCTTCAAAATCTCATCAGCACCACATATTCCCTTGACCCACCGTTCAAACAAGGAGTCAGCAGGGTTCCAATTTTGATCAACACTCAGGGCAATCCATGAACAGGTGCAAAGACGATCAGATCAGTCCATACGAAGAATTTGCAATTCGAAATCGATTTTGCATGCGGCGCCATGGACAAGGTAGGAGCAGGAGCCCGGACAGAGGTGAGCTCCCCTGTTAAAAGGGACCCGTGAATGATCGATTCCTGGCTGTCCGTACTTCTCCTTGCTCCAATCATGTACGGTCGAGTAGCGTCCAAGCACGAGGCCAGATGAGACAGCCATCAGTGGACAGAACAACACACGAGCGGTGGATCGATCGATCTGGGCCGTCCAGTTCGCGATCGGACGTGTCACGGAGGCCGCGGTTTGACTCCACATCGGGTGCGCGTACGTACGCGCACCGGGTCCAACGACCAGGCCCCGCGCGCGCGTGCAGCCTTGGCCATGTGCGCCCCCATGCATGCGTGGCGTGGCTGCGGCTTCGTGCTCGTGCAGTGCGTGCCCCCGCGCCACCAACACGGGCAGCACCAGCCGCGACAGAAACACCCAACCCCACATGGCGCCCCCGCGCCCGTGCCACCCGACCGCGCAGCAACAGCGACGAGCTCGATCGCACCAACCCGGCCGGCGGGACAAGGTTGGAGAAGGTGGCGGCGACCGGCGCGCGCGGCAGGCAGCAACAGCGGCTAGCTCACGGTCACGGCCGATCGAGTTGTCAGCTGTCGATCTCTCGTCCTGACGCTGTGACGCGCACTGTGCAGAGATGTGTCACGCAAGGCCGCCTCGAAC
>KE372805.1:345688-365035 GCA_000418225.1 Zizania latifolia | reverse complement strand
GACTTGGTTTCTAGATGAAGAAACTAATTTCATCTCTTTCCTCATTAAATCTTTTATCATCTAAGCAAAATGCTTATATGCCATTATATTTAATACTATGAAAACTATTTTAGTCAGTGGGATGGGAGTGTCCTAATTAGATATATCATAAATTTGCTAGTATGACACCTTTTTACGGGGGAGAAAAATGTTGCAATGTTTTCGACTACAATGGCTGTTTGAGTCAAATTTGCCGAACTCAAAATCGTCGCATTTAAGCCAGATCGTTGCACAAGCTTGACTGGCGATACGATCGAGCATACGGCGTTCGTGATAGCCGTTGCTGATCGATGCTTACCTCAAAGGCCAGCCATGACAATGGCTTCCTTCCAATTCAGTGGGGTTTGTTGGAGCCCTTAATGCCGCCGCGTGAGGCAAAAACCCAATTTCGCGAGGTAGACGACGCTGCCTCCCATAAATAACCCCCCATGCCGCCCTCGATCAGTCGCTGACGCTGCGGGCCCGCGCCCGGCGGCAAGGAGCTGGGCCCACCTGTAGGCCGCTGGCCTGCGTCTGCGTGCCGATCGAGAAACGGATCTGATGTGATGTGGAGCGGAGCGAAATGCCGTTTTGACTTTAAGATGCGTGTGGTTATGTCAATAAAGGCTACCGCCTCCTCTCATCGATCAGCGCAGCAGCGAGTAATGCTTTCAGATTTATTAAAGTCGCCCGGTTTGTTTCAGTGGTTTTATGGAGTAGGGTTGTTTAGAATGTATAAATTTCATATGAATCTTACATATTTTTTATAGGATTCGGTTTAATTTTCTTAGGATTCAGAAAACACTTAAAAATGCATTAATTCTTCGACATATTTTCAAACAGTTAAACAGAGTAATTTACAAATATGTATATATATGACACTTATAAAAATTATTTTAAAAAATATTTAACAAACTTTTATCATTAAATTTATTCGTTCGACCTCTTGAATAATTGTGATAAGCTCGGTTCCATCTATCTTTTATCTTCTAAAGGATATTTTAAACATGAGCTGCTGCTGCATTTTAGTCTCCTGCTGTCTTGGGTTGTTGAACACATTGTGGTCATTCACATTGTGTGTCTGGTATTTTCTTTTTCTTTTTTTCATAATTATTGTTTTTCAAAGCTAGCCTAGTCTCTTTTTGAGACATACAAAGCAGTTCTTCCGGAGCTTGTAATTGTACTACAACCAAAATAAAACAGAACCACTCTCTAAGTTGTTTGGAACAAAATAGTACTACTTAATATATCTTTTCAGATATATAAAAAATATAAGTACTATTAATAAAAACAGTTGATATAATATATATTACACCCTTTAACTTCTTTAACTTTGCCTATTATAACTTAATGGTCAAAAATATATATTTTTTATTTCGAAAAGTCCGAGATGTCACTTCTTTCGTCACTCGGTCCCACGGTCCCACGGCTCAGATCGATCACTACAATCAGTAACCTTTTGATTTTGACAAATTATTGGGCCACATCAGCGTCCACATGCTTGGAGTCTCAACTCTCAAGCCACCGGACCAATTGCCCCCCTTCAGTCTCAAACTCTCATGGCAACTAGATGCTTCAAACCCTAAAATTGCATCTAATCTAAGTGAATTGGTGATGCATGCCATCACACACACTAATGGTTATATAGGCACCGGCACCAGCCGTCTTTGGGCAAATGTGATACACGATCACATATGTTTTTTTTTTCATTTTAGGGGTCTCAAGTTACTAAGCTAGGTCAACTATTCTATATATACTCATTAGATGAGCTTCGATTTATTACATATTTAGAATAAGTTAAGTTGTTCAATCATATAATAAAGCGTCCAATCTATTTAATGTTTTATTTCATGGTCATCGTAGCTAAAACCACTATTTCTTAAATTCTAGGGGTCTCAACTTAGATCAACTATCCTGTTAGTTGAGCTTTGATTTATTACATATTTAGGATAAGTTGAGTTATTTAATCATATAAAATATTTAATCTATTCGATGTTTCATTTCGTGATCGTCGTAGCTAAAACCACTGTTTGCACCGTAGCTATGATTATAAGATATCCTTTTAAATCTTATCTTGCCTATATCTAAAGTTTGATACAGGACCTTTAATTTTTTTTGGTACGGCCCAGTTGGGAGTTGGGACTAATCGATGTGCCCTTAACCCTAACTCCCTAGCATGGCGCTCAAGCTAGCCATTAGCCATTAGCCATTAGCTAGAGGTTCCTCCTGTGTGCACGAGCCGTATCAGAAAGTGCCTCTTCTTCTTCTTCTCACAAAAGATGGTTTTTGAACAACTTTTCTGTGGTGTTGAGTCGTCGTACCCTAGCTTCTTCGATGGGTGGTGTAAAAAAGTTTCGGCGGAAAATGCTGTGGGCCATATGAGAGAAAACAAATCAGGGGCCTTTTTAAGAAAAGGAAGCTGCCATGATAGTATTCTGCAAAATTGCTCAGCACTAATCTGATGGTTGGGCTCACTTGTTAGTGTGTTTAAGGCTAGGAAACCAGGTACAAAGGGGAGTGGTTTTGTTTGAAAACATATCTAAGTAGTATTATACTAATAATACAATCAATCTTAGCCATTGATTTTAAAGAATAAATTAGTATTTTAATTGATCATATTTCAGATATAATCATCATTAGAGATTTTGCATATATCTTTTTCTCTGGCCAGTTGCTATCTCCGTATCACTCATTTTTTTTTGATAATTTTATAAATTATAAATTCTAGTACCACTAATTAAGGTTCCTAGTAGAAAATATTTTTAACCCTCGGATAAAAGAAGATGAAAGATTGAGATTTATTCTACCGTCAGAGTAGAATATTATGTAAAATTGCACTTGAAAAAGACTTGATTTCTGTGTCACTGGCTGTACCTATCTCATGTTTTCTGTGGCATGTAATATTCAGTAAAAGCGTGCAAAAAATCGTACAACTGTTGGATAGTAATTATAACGATGTTGATAGGAATCGATTGATTGGTGCCAATATCTAATCATCTTGGAAATTAGCTCAATTGTTTAATCAAATAGCAGAACTCCTGAAGGTGTTGAAAACAATAGTCTGAACAGGAGTCAGTTGATTGATTCTGACCTGATGATCAAGGTTAAACGAAGTACCACACGATTTTTTAAAAGAGCCATCGTAATATAATTCTTCAGAATCAAAGAAGTGGTATTTTTTAAAAGAACCTTCAACTATTAGTCTGCTAAGAAATGCAACTTTAGATTTGTAATTTGTTAAGTGTGGCCCTAGGTTTAGGGCTTGTTTGGTATAACTCCAATTCTGAGATTCATGTTGGATGTTTATATGGTATAATAAAATAATTTAAACTTTTATTTTTAGTTCAACACAAAAACTAAATTGTTTAACTAAATACCCTCAATTCATCCATAGCTCTAGATCCAGAATTTCTTAGAACTAGGTTTGATCAATTCTAAAAAATTCTGGGTTTAGAGTTGTACCAAATGGGGCCTTAAGTGACAAGTGCATCTTTAGCTTGAAACTTCTTTAGTAATAGCACTAATCAAGTCCTCACAAAAATCTCAATGGAAGTATAAGTGGACACAGGTTCCTTGCCCAGTTGGTGATTACTGGTCAAAACTGGAGAGCACCCAATAATTCACTCATTTTTTTTCACACACAACAACCACACTGATTGATCCGTTCATCAGAGGGCGATGCTAACATCCAAACACTTGGACCTCCTCAGCAATGGAGATAAGCCTAACTTTACTTCATTTTCACCAAAGGCATGCGTAGGCCGAAATGCTGCTCTCGTTGAGGTAATTGTCCTAATCCATTTTTCTCAGAGGATTAGCGTGTATGGTCCCGTTCTAACAAGATGGAATCTTGGAAGAATACATGTGCAATTTAGCAGAGACTTCAGAGCCTGTGATGCTTTCCTTAGAAGCATTGTTTTGCAGAGCAGATTAGTCAATGTTTCCAACATTCTTGTGTCATCGACAACGCCCTGTCCTACTGCCATCTCCAAGATGCACTAGTGACCTCTGTTTTTTATCATAATAAAGAAGACCAAGTTAGGTTTAAGGAGGATAAACGCAACAGATATCCTTAAAAGAAAAAAATAAGAATCTTCTGGTGCAAATTTTTTCGTACCAACGATTTTAAACACTTCTATGTAAGACCTGTTTGGTATAGCTCAAACTCTAAAATTTATGTTAGATCTAGGATTTGTATAGTATAATAAAATAGTTTAAATTTTTATTTTCAGTCCAAAATAAAATTTATATTGCTCAACTAAATACGCTCAATTCATCCACAGCTCTAGATCTAGGATTTTTTAGAGTTAGATTTAATCAGCTTAAAAAAATCTAAATCTGTAGCTGTGCCAAATATGACCATACAAACATGGGTGGATCCGGAATCATTTGGTATTGATGATAATTATTTGGTTTACTTAGTGACCTTAATGTTTTACCTAAATCCTCAATGACAAATTTATGGTGACACTAGTAACCTAAAGTTATGTATCTAGTCTTTTTTATCTATAAGACTGAAAAAGGACGTGAACTGAAAAAGTACTACCATAGTCAGGAACTAAATATTTGAGGGTATAAAGGGAGAAAAAACCATGTAGGTCACATGAGAGTGTCTTGTGTGTCAAAGGGCCAATAACTCCTAAACCGGTACACATCCACTAATTCCAGTTGGTTAATGCCCCCTGCTGTAACCACATGCACCATCAGGCTCCCCATTTGATGCAAGGGACTAGGGATTCTGCATGCCCCTGGGGTGTCTGGCTGGCAATAGCACAAACTCAGCATGATTCCATTTATTGAGTGCATCTGCCATGGCAATAATAATGCAAATGGAGTGAAAGTGGTGGTGGTGGTGAGGAGGAGGAGCAGGGAAGGAATTATGGAATGAGATCCTTTGTAGTCGAGAAGCTGATTACAGAGAACAGTCGCCTGATCCAAGTCTTCTGGTTAACATCTGACGGTGCGGGAGAGGGGTTTACGTGTGGTGGGGCCACTTCGCAGCGCGAGGTGGTAGGGCTTCGCGGCGGCTAAGGCGGACTTCGCACCGTCGAATCTATACTAGGCGGTTTAGATCGGACGAATGCAGAGGGCAGTCGACTCCCTGAAATAAGAGGAGCTGTTCCCAAGAATTATGCTGCCATTGGAGATCTAACTATGTGCAGAAACACCCCTGCAAGACAAGAGTATGTGCAAGCAGCCCATGTACACTCACCTCTCACTGGGGCAGGCAGGCAGGCAGGCCTCAAGTGGAGTGGAGCAAACACATCATTGATGCCTCTGTGTGCAATTGACTGCATGCATGGGTGGCACTCATACCATATCTATGCTCTACTGGGGGCTTTGATGTCCTCCACAAAGATTCCCTGTGGATAATATGGAGATGGGGGCATAATTGTGAGCCTCAGGTGTTGATGGACCCTGTCCACTTGATCAAATTTACTCTGCTTTGCTCTCCGAACACATCAGCAATAGATGTGCCGTTAATTCCAGATTTTAGGGTCACTGTGACAGTAACACCTCATGCACTGGTCCACAGGAAGGTCAGCTGTATCCCATACACAATTGAAAAGAAGCAGAGTAGTAGTGTGTGTGTCAAGAGGATGGGGATCTTATCTCTGAAAACCCACATCAAAGTTAGCCGAAAGTGTCAAGCCTTTCCCATCATTTCCATCTTTATTCCGTAGCTGATAATAAGCTATATTGTTAACATTCCAGCACTAGACTCATCAGGAACAGCAGCGCCCAGCAATGATACATGACAGCTTACTAATCTAATTTTATTCTTTCCAGTACAAGGCAGACAAAATCGGTCAGGCTGGCATTTGTTACTTCAATCTGTCACATTAGGCTATCCTTTGCATACAGTGAGAGACCTAAAACCACTATTTGATATCCTAATCTATTTTAGCCCCCCTAACTAACTGTATCTTGTCGATGCAATTGTCTAAGAACATCTCCAAGAGAATTACTATTTTTAGTTCTCTAAAGTCTCATATAGGAAGTCCTCCTAATAAAATTTAATCTCTAAATCTTCTTATGTTCCAACAGACTTCTGATATCATATTTCTTATATTTTACTCTTGTATCATCGACAAGTATACCTTACTTATTAAATCTCTTATCTTTTCTTTTATTTGTCTCTCTTGTATCACTGACAGGTGGGACTAGAGCGGATAGAGAATGAGTCATTCTCTATAAATAGAGAGGATGGAGAAAGATTTTAAGAATCTCTAAAAATCAGGAACCAAATAGAAGAGCTATTGGAAATATATTTTAGACTAAACTTCATAATAATAAAGATATAGAGTTATATTGGATATCTCTCCACATACGCTCTAAGTTCAATAATTGCAATTAATGGAGGGGTTTTGTATGTGAAGTGATGATGCATGCATGTAACCAATCCCTTTCACGGTTGACACGCTATTAGCATTGACGAATTTGGCCGGCACTGTTTGCAGGTAAGGGGTTAGTGGTGTCATTTGTAGAGGGGATCACAAACCAAAAGCTGCATGGGTGGATTAGGGAATATACATATGTATTATATTGATTATTATGTGTACCCTCGTTTGACACGTTTGTGATCTGATACGAATAAAAAGCAGATAGGAATGGCAATTCGAGTCGGAAAGATACCTGTCGCTGTTTCAAAGTTTTCAAAATTAAAAAGAAAGGTGTGCTAATGATACGATTAGCTGCTTAGCTACTTTGGAAGTGCAGAGAGTAGATTCATGTTATTGACTTTATTTAAAAGTGAAATACCAACCTACATAAATAGAAAAAAAGAGAATTTTAAGTACAACCAAATAATTGTAGACCATTTAATATTTTTATCTAACAGATTAGATTTAAATAAGACAATATATTACCTCCTTATATTTTCTTCTATTATTACGTGTGTACGTATAGAATTATATAGTACTAAATTAAAGGCTAAGATTAATTAGAAGTATTACATGTGTGTACACGAGATTAGAATTAGCACTAAGTAGGTACAGTATAAAACAAAAATAAAAAAGTAAGAGTGCCAAAAAAATCAGGGTGTTATTGGCCTCTTTGATCATTACCGGCCCAATACAATGTCATTATTGGGCTTAATTACATCCATATCGATCGATGGGTGTCTAACTCTTGTTGGGCTTCCCATCATTAACGGCCTGATATGCCCTTTTCTCTGGACCTCATCTCTTACCTTTCGCTTTTGTGCGTGAATTTTTAAAAAGTTTGAACGATTTCTAGTAAAATTTTAAAAATAAATCCTTCAGACAAGTTACTTTCGATTTATAAGAAGACACGGTAACACCACCATACATACACATATCCACGAATATATAATAGCTTCAGACATATATAAAGGACGGATGCAACAGAATAAATATATAAACTTCACAACATAACTAATGCACACGTGTGATGTTGACCACTTATAAGCGTTATAAGCAGAGTTATATGAGTTATATATATGTATATATATTTTTCAGTATTTCATCAATTATCTAAAAATATGTTTAGTTAGAAAGCATAGCAAAATGATACATTTTTATAATTTTTAGGGATAAGATAAACATCGATGAAATGACTACATTCCACCATACAATGCATCTTTGAGTCTATTGTCATTCTCAAGTTTTCAAGTGAAATAACTATGTTCCACAACTTTTTTTTATATAAGTTGTCTAATATTTAGTGAAATATTCTCTTATAAGATATTTTATTCTATTTTGCTTCCCAACAAAACACACCATAGTATTTCGACATTTACTTCAAAACATCGATCTGCATTCCTAAGTCAAATCGTCGTCCCCTTCCAAGCTCCAACCTCCAAGCTAGCTCGTCATCATAATAAATTTCACCACCTTGTGCGTGCATGCTGGCAACGTTACGACGGTACGGCGCGCTAGCTCTCGTTTTGTACAGTGCGCCGAGTGGGAGATTCTTCCGGCCGACCGTGCAGCACAGGTTATCTTCTTCTCCGTTTTTTTAAAAAACATTATTTTTAATATCTCAAATGTGTCTTATAATTTTTCTTCTTTGTTTAACGTACATATAATTAATTCGCTCGGCTTACTCAAATGACACTACTCAGTTAGCTAATTTAGGAATTAGAGACAACACGATTAACGAGTGCAAGATTAACTGGTTTTTAGCTTTATTTTTAGAAATTAGAGATAACTTAACCGAATGGCTTGACTGGAGATTGCAGAAACAGAATTAATAAAGAACATCTACATCGTTTCTCTATAGTATTAATTAATAAAAACAAAGTGTCCACAGGACACGGAGGTAATACTGTAGGTTAGACCGCCCCTTGGATCTAGCTCACGCAGCCTTTAAAAACCAGCCTCTCGCCAGCATGATTTTGATTGATTGATTGATCGATTATTTGATTCCAAGCCGGCATAACAGGAAGGGTACGTACACATCGTCTCCCAATCGTACACGCAACAAAATCTTGATGGCCTCGCTCGCTCGCAGATCATAATGCATGCACACCAACGTCGGCGTTGGCACGTACGTCAATTCGTCGTGTTGGAGCAGCCAGCCTAGTTCGTACGTACGTACCCGTGCGTGCGTCACATTGCTTAATTGTGTGATTCCTCGTGAGGTACAGTGGTAGCCGGAGACGCCATCAGAAACACTATAGCTAGGCCAGCGAGAACGGCATGGACCAACCCGAGAAATATTTAAGATAGATGCAGGAATCACTTACATTTTGTTGACGATAAGGTTTCTTAGAAGGAATACATTTATTTTAGAATTAATTCTTTATATATTACTAAAAGTTCATCCATTTTTTTATTTGTCACTCGTTCTTTCACTGATACGTGGGTCCCGAAACCACATACCAGTGAGAGAGCGAGTGGAAAATAAAAATTTGCGTGAACTTTTAGTGTCATATAACAAAATTTCCCTTTATTTTATGCCTACAAGCCATAGCAAAAAGTCTTTAAATTCGGTTATTTAATCTCCATATTTTCTATATATTTATCAAATCACATATGTTAGTTTTAGCAGGTTGTTTTGGTTTTTACATACTAGGCACCATCACCAAATTAGATTGAAACTACTACACACCATTGGTCCTTTGCCATCATCTTTCTATCTAATATATATTGCCCATTGGTCTGAAGTGATGCTTGTACAATTGATGATAGTATTGACAGGCTGCGACTAAACTGTCGCCACATGTGTAACCCATGTAACAAAATGCTTCTAATAGTTTATGACATCATTGATGCCTCTGTGTGCAATTGACTGCATGCATGACTTTCTGTTTTCATGCCCACCTACTATACAATCTCAGTGATTGAGAAGCCACGCACTACATGCACACGTTGCTCTTCCTTGTATGCAAATTAATTACTAATGACCTGACCATTATGTTAATCACTTTAACCACTAATTATCATACCAACTACCTTCTGATTACTTGGTCTCACGCCACACCAGTTTGAGCCTTATTTGTTGCAGCGCTGCACCTTCGGCTATCGTGCGTCCACAATCTCTAGTGCCCGTCTAGTGTGACCGTGTAGTTAGTCTAAGAGTCCCTAAGGTGGTAAGGGCAAGTGGATCGTGTAGTGCGGTCAGGCTAAAAGACACCAATATGTTATGAGAGAGATTGTTAGAAAAGTCCCACATTGGTTGTGGGAGAATTGATCGAACTTAAATAGTAGGGGATTCCCTCACCTCTTGGACTAGTTTTTAGGGTGCAGATAATTCTCCCTTTCGATGTGTGCCGGTGGCTGGATCAATTTTTTCTAGAGTGAGCCGATAAATGATATCACAGCATCTAGTGTGACCGTGTGGTCGATCTAAGAGTACACTAAGGTGGTAAGAGCCAGTGGATCGTGTGGTGCGACTAGGTTAAAAGACACCAAGGTGTGACAGGAAAGATTATTGAAATAGTCACACATTGATAGTGGGGGGAGAATTGATCCAACTTAAATAATGGGGGAGTCCCCCATCTCTTGGGCCATCTTTTGGGGTGCAGACAAGTCTCCCTTCCGATGTGTACTGGAGGCTGAATCAATTTCTTGTAGAGTGGGCCGACAAATGGTATCAGAGCACCTAATGTTAGAAATCAAAAACTAAACACACGCGGAAGAAACAAAGAACATAGGAGGCAAGAAATTTGGTGTTGTACAACCGTAGCTTTTTCTCCCTACTCACGTTACATAATGCAAATGACATGAGTTTAAATAGACTGATGCAGTATATAATCATGTGCATGACTTCATGTTTCCATGTCTATCTACTCCTCGACCTCAGCAATTGAGGAGCCACGCACTGCATGCACACGTTGGTCTTCCTTGCATGCAAATTAATTGCTGATGACTTGGCCATTATGCCAATCACTTTGGCCGCTAACTATCATGCCAACTACCTTCTGATTACTTGGTCTCACGCCACACTAGCTTGATCCTTACTTGTTGTAGCGTTGTACCTTCGGTTGTCCTGGGTCCACAACCTTCTGTGCTCATCCAAGAGGACAGTGTGGTCGGTCTAAGAGTGCACTAAGGGGGTGAGGGCTAGTAGATCATGTGGTGCGGTCAGGCCAAAAAATACCAATATGTGACAGGGGAGATTTTTAGAATAGTTCCACATTGGTTGTGGGGGAAGAATTGATCTAACTTAAATAGTGGGGAGTCTCTCATCTCTTGGGCTATTTTTTAGGGTACAGACAAGTCTCCTCCAGTGTATGTCGGAGGCTGGATCAATTTCTTTTAGAGTGGGCTGAGAAATGGTATCAAAGCAACTAATGTTGAAAATCAAAAACTAAACACACATGAGAGAAACAAAGAGCACCGGAGGCAAGAAATTTGGTGATGCACAACCACAGCTTTCTCTCCCTATTCACGTTATATAATGCAAATAACAAGAGTTTAAATAGACTAATGAAGCACATGATCGTATACATGACTTCCTGTTTCCATGAACACCTACTTCATGATCTTAGCAATTGAGGAGCCACTCACTGAATGCACACGTTGCTCTTCCTTGCATGCAAATTAGTTGCTAATGACCTAGCCATTATGCTAATCGCTTTGCCCACTAACTACTGATCTCACGCCACACCAGCTTGAGCCTTACTTGTTGCAGCGTTCACCTTCGGTTGTCCTAGGTCCACAATCTCCAGTCCTTGTCCAGTGAGACCGTGTGATCGGTCTAAGAGTCCCTAAGGTGGTGAGGACTAGTGGATCATGTGGTGCGCTTAGGCTAAAAGATGTTTATTTGTGTAAATCACGTTGAGATTATTAACCTCAAGCAAGAGTACATATATTACCTGAGACCCATATCTGCCTCAACCGTTTATAGCAATAGCATGGGAGAAGATTAGAGTTCGACGAGATTACAGGAGATATTGTTAACACGCCCCCACAATCGAAGCGTTGGCTGGCTAGACGTTAAGACTGTAGTGAAACTCAGCAAAAACAGTGCCAAACAAGCCTTTAGTGAAGATACCAACGAACTGTAAAGTCGTGGGCACGTGCAAGACATGAACAACTCCCGAGGCCACTTGATCTCGTACAAAATGAAGATCAATCTCAATGTGCTTGGTGCGCTGATGTTGCACTGGGTTTGTGGAGAGGTAGACTACGCTGACGTTGTCGCAGTAGACCACAATAGCTTTGTCCAGAGGAGAATGAAGCTCATGGAGGAGTTGACGCAACCAACAGGATTCAGCCACAACATTGGCCACAACACGATACACCACCTTGGCACTAGAGCAAGAAACGGTGTTCTATCGCTTGGAGGACCGAGAAATAAGATTATCGCCAAGAAAAACAACATAACCGAATGTAGACTTCCGAGTGTCAGGACAACCTGTCTAATCAGCATCAGAGTAAGCGACCAAGGCAATGGTCAGTGTATGCCAAAGAAGAAGACCATGATCAAGGTGCCCTGCAAGTAGCACATAATGCGCTTGAGAGCAGTCAAATGTGAATCCCTAGGATCATGCATATGTTGGGAACGGGTAGGCTACGCTAGCCAAAAATAAAACTTTTCTACCCTGTTCAACCCAGGAACCATGCGAGTAATGGGATCATGGATCGTTACCTCTAGCTGTGAGACGCGCTAGTGTAGCGGAAGAAGAATTGGGGAATCGCGTCCTCAATCAACTCCGCCCGACTCCGTCCAATCGTCGGCGGCAAAGTCGATGTATCCTTGCGATCTTCACGAGAAGATCAGCACCGCAGTAGCAGCGGTGCCTCCACGGTATCCACACGTACAGCGACGGGATCATCTCATACTGGTATGCTAGTACCACGCGCGAGGTTAGAGGAGATGCGGCCACAGCAGGTGAGGTCAGGGGAGAGGTGGCGGCTAGGGTTAGGGGTAGGTCCAACAGCAACAGCCACAACAGCATTTTCGTCCTCCTCTCCTTATATAGAGCCCTTTGATAGGCCTTTAATCAGTATTAAAGCCCAATAGATCTAATCTATTCGTCTGGCCCGGAAGTTCTGGTCTAGGCACGAAACTTCCGAAAATAACCTTCTGTACGAATTTATTTCTGTTCAGAACTTCCGTACCTAGAACTTTCGATCCAACCAAAACTTCTGGTTCCTCCAGAAACCGAAACTGAGGCTGGCCCAAAACTTCCGGTCACATTGGAACTTCCGGTTGCTCCAGAACCTAAAACTTTTGGTCTCAAGCCAGAACTTCCGGTTCTCCTAGAATTCTCTTGGGTATATTTCCATCAATCTCCCACTTGCACAAGAGTCAATACTCGCAAGCTTTTAATCCCATCTCCTTAAGTGTGTGAGCCGATAGGTTCATATGTAAACGGCCGCTACCCGAAAACCTTTTCTAGATCGCAAGTCAATAGCAGTACCTAGGAGCACATACTGACCCCCAAATGCATACAAAATCAAAATCATATTTTCTGAACCTTGATATACTCACGCTCAAATGCCTTTACCACACGACATCAGTCAAGCTCAAGGCGAGATTCGTGCCATCCTTATGATAGCTCGACACATCACTTGATCAAATAGTGGATTAATCATGATTAACTCTTTAATCATAGTGGCATGGCCATGCACTTTCCCAATCCAACTATCTCGAGGGGCCCAGAGACGTCTCTCCTGTTATTTAGGAGGGGTAAATTCTATCTTGATCGCTCAGATCCCACGACATGTTTCATAACATACCAGAAAGCAACCTTTATAACTACCCAGTTACGGAATAGTGTTTGGAAGCCCCTAAGTGTGTTACTACACATTCTGGAATCATTGACGATCTCAGGTCAAAGGATTCTATAGGTACACCATTTGAGATGACAACTAATGGCACATCAAGAATAACAATCCAGCAGTATCTCAAGGTGGGTCTATCCAACACCATGTTCTCTAACATGTGTCCACATTGCTGATTTGATATCTCCATATCCATGATCTGTGAAACATGATCATCAATCAAACATATGTGCTAATCCATAAATCATCATTGTTTCACATGATGATATGAGACTAGGGATCATTTAGAATAACATCGTGATAATACAAAGAGTTTCACAAACAAGTCACATACTTGCTGATCAATGTAAAAGATAATTATTCAAGGAACATGATAACCAATTATCCAAACTACATCAGCATAGATAAGACTCTTTCTCTCACATACACTAGACTCTATCACGTAAGTATCTAATACCCATAGAGCTCAAGTGCGCCTCATGCTTGGGCTGTGAGAGAGGCTTCGTCAATGGATCTGCAATGTTTAAATCCGTGTGCACCTTGCATATCTTTATATCACCTCTATCTATAATCTCTCGGATGAGGTGATAGCGCCGCAGTATGTGCTTGAACTTCTGGTGCGACCTAGGCTCCTTGGCTTACGCAATGGCACCGCTATTATCACAATAGAGGTCCACTGGACTGGACGCACTAGCGACAACACCCAGCTCAGAAACAAACTTTCTGATCCAAACAGCCTCCTCTGTAGCTTCAGAAGCTGCAACGTACTCGGCCCCTATTGTTGAATCTACAACCGTTTCTTGCTTGAAACTTTTCCAACTCACTGCGCCTCCATTAAGACAAAACACAAATTCAGATTGCGATATCAAATCGTTCTTGTCGGTTTGGAAGCTTGCATCGGTGTAACAATTTACAACGAGCTCATCCTCACCTCCATAGACTAGGAACATATCCTTAGTTCTTCCCAAGTACTTGAGGATACTCTTTACTATCGTCTAGTGACTTTCATCCAAGTTTGATTGGTATCTGCTCGTAACACTTAGAGTATAGGAGACATCTGGGCATGTACAAAGCATGACATACATTATGGACCCGATTGCGGAAGCATATGGGATCACACTCATCTTCTTTAGCTCATCAGGTGTCGAAGGACACTGACTCTTGCTGAGAGTGATACTATGTGACATTGGCAAGAAATATTTCTTGAAATCCTGCATATTGAACCGTTTCAATACCTTGTGAATGTACATGCTTTGGTTTAATCCAATTAGCCTTCTCAATCTATCTCTATAGATCTTTATGCGCAATATGTATGCTGCCTCTCCAAGATCTTTTATTGAAAAACTTAGCATTGAAATATCATTTCTGATCAATAATATATCATCTACATATAAGACCAGAAATACAAGTGCACTCCTACTAGCCTTTTTTGTAAATACAAGGCTCTTCTTCATTCTTGATGAAACCAAACCCTTTGATCACTTCATCAAAACGAAGATACCAACTCCGAGAAGCTTGCTTCAGCCCATAAATGGACTTCTGAAGCTTGCAAATTTTCCCAGTATTATTCAAGTCGACAAAACCTTCAGGCTGTGTCATGTACACATCCTTGCTTTGGTTTCCATTAAGGAAAGCCATTTTAACATCCACTTGTCATATCTCATAGTCATAATATGCGGCAATTGCTAGGATGATCTGGATAGACTCGATAGTTTTAAAAATCCATTTACACTCGATAGTTTTAACACCATCAGGTGGATCGACCAAGTTCCAAACTTGATTCTCTCACATGGATTCTAGCTCAGATCTTATGGCTCTAAGCCATTTCTTAGAGTCTGGTCCCATCACTGCTTCCGAGTAGGTCTTAGGTTCATTATTATCCAACAATAATATGTCACGTTGCCCCGTAGTTAAGAACATAAACTGTTCGGGTGCACGACTAACCCTTTTCGATCGACGTGGGGCTGGTGTATCGACAACAGGTTCTGCAATATCTTGTATATCGAGTTGTGGTTCAATAGGAGCTGAAACACTTTTGAGTGGTTTCCGAACCTCTTTGAGTCACACCATGCTCCCACTAACCCCTTTCGATAGAAACTCTTTCTCAAGAAAGACACCATTCCGGACGATAAACACTTTACCATCTTTCCGGTTATAGAAGTAATATCCTTTGGTTTCCCTAGGATACCTCATAAAGAAGCATTTATCAGATTTGGGAGTAAACTTATCAGACGTTAACCGTTTTACATAGGCCTCACAACCCCATATCTTTAGAAAAGATAACCCGGGACGCTTCCCGGTCTATATCTCATATGACATCCTCTCTACAGATTTAGATGGAACCCTGTTCAATGTGAAAGCAGCAGTTTCTAGAGCGTATCTCTAGAAGGACAATGAAAGATCAGATTGACTCATCATTGACCGGACCATGTCTAACAAAATTCGGTTCCTCCGCTCGAACACCCCATTCCATTGAGAAGTACCTGGTGGAGTTAGCTGTGGAACAATTCCACACTGCTTTAGATGATCAATAAACTCATGGCTCAAATATTCACCTCCACGATCTGATCACGAAAATTTAATTATCTTGCCTATATGATTTTATACTTTATTCTAGAACTCCTTGAACTTTTTAAAGGATTCCGACTTATGCCTTATTAAGTAGATGTAACCAAATCTACTAAAGTAATCGGTAAAAGTAATGAAGTACTGAAAACTACCTCTGGCTGTAGAACTCATTGGTCCACATACATCTGTATGTACAAGGGCCAACAATTCATTTGCCCTCTCACTTTGACCAGTGAAAGGCGACTTAGTCATTTTGCCAAGTAAACAAGACTCGCATGTGTCAAATGATTCGAAATCAAAAGACTCTAGAAGACCATCTTTATGAAGCTTCAACATGCGCTTCTTATTTATATGACGTAAACGACAATGTCAAACAAAAGTGAGATTCAAATCATTAAGCCGAGACTTCTTTGTATTAATTCTATAAATATTTATATCCTCAAGATTCAGAATATATAATCCATTCATCAATGGACAAGTACCATAGAGCATACCATTCAAAAATATCGAACAACACTTGTTCTTTATTATGAATTCATAATCATCTTTCTCTAAACATGAAGAAGAGATAATGTTTCTGCCCAAGGCCAGAATGTAATAACAATTATTCAATTCTAAAACTAATCCTGAGGGTAGCGACAAAGAATAAACACCGACGACCAACGCAGCAACTCTTACACCATTGCTGACGCGCACATCCAATTCGCCTCTTGCACACTTCCTTGTCGTATTCAGTCCCTGCAACGATTTGCAAGTATAAATCATTGATCCGGTATTAAATACCCATGAATCAGCAGGACGAGTAGCAAGATTAATTTCAATAACATTTATACTTGAAGTGAAAGTAAAAGTCTCACTTCCCTTCTTCTTCTTGAGTTCTTCCAAGTACAACTTACATTTCTATTGCCAATGACCAGTTCTGTCGCAAACAAGGACTTTAAGGCATTGTACCTCTCGGCCCGAGCTGGGTTCTCATACATGCCTCGGAGTCCCACAATCATATTATGGGCATCCGTGTTCTCATATTGCTTCTGAAGCTCAGAGGACATACTGGCAAGCACGAGACATCTAACATCGAGTGAATCGTTGGTGTGCTCATAAGCCCTTCGATCAGCTGCAGATGTATTATTTGCTGGTTCATCAGGATAGAGAACCTCTAGAACATATTCCTTTTTATCTTGTTTGAGAACGATTCTCAAATTTCTATACCAATCAATAAAGTTTATTCCACAAAGAATCGATCGCAAATTAAAACTGAAAGTGTTACTAGCAGTAGGAGCCATGATCTCTAACAAAAATACAAGTTTCAGCACTATGCTATGTGAATCTTCTATCAAATAATAGATACTCCACTACATGATATACAATCTTTTTCTCTCTTACGACATGTAGTGGGATAAGATCTATATTCAACTAACTTCTATTGAGCTTTGGCATCACTGCTAGAAATTTAGTGACATAGGTAAGCAATAATTTTTTAATCGATTCCCTATGTGACTCTTGTTCGTCGGGGTGGCATCCAATGCCTCGACGCCCAACTCCATACCCCAAAGCCCAAAACCGTTTTGATAGCATTGTTAAGCAAACCAATACTATGCTTATGGATGTCTGACATTCACCCTATCTGGTTAAGATAAAAGATGGTACACTGCTTTGGTAGACCTACCATGCAATGATCAAAAACCTTTGTAGGTGTAGCTATTGGAAAGGGCATCAAAACTCTTAATTTTCTGAGAGAAACTATTCTAACATGGTAACGATGCCTACCGCATACAAAACATGAAAGAATAGTATGATAGGAACATAAGTAAACATCACAGGCAATCATATTAACTGTGATATAGTATGGCCCTTCTCACATGGTGATCTCCATCTCCACGGTTCCTGTCCTTCGGGTCATCACGCTTTAAGCCTCCATGCTCTTGTATCAGTCTATTACTGCTAATAGCACTATACTAATTACATGAGGAGAAGCATCACTGTCAACACGCAGGTCGTACAACAATAAAACTGCCTTGGGCTGCAATTAACCATGACACGCAGGCCATAAAAATTACATGCATGCATCATATACATCACAAGGCCATACCAGTCACAACATTCTCTGCAAAATCGAGTTAAGCGTAGAATCTATACGTGACTGAAAAGTGGATCCCGAACTTCCGACTCAAGGCCTGAAACTTCCGAAATCACCCTTTTGTATCGAATTTATTTTGGCCTGGAGCTTCTGGCTCAAGGCCTGGAACTTTCAAAAATAACCTTCTGTACGGAATTTATTTCTGTTCGGAACTTCCGGTCCAACTGAAACTTCCAAAATAACATTCTGTACCGGGATTATTTTAGCCCGGAAGTTCTGGCTGAAACCCAAAACTTCCAAAAATCCGACGCAAGAACAATAGATCAAATCTATTTCCACCATATATCACCTATATGTGTATGATCCAGATCGAACACTATGCACGTAGGCTCTGATACCACTGTTAGGAATGGGTAGGCTACGTTAGGCAAAAACAAAACATTTCTACCCTGTTCAACCCAGGAACCATGCGAGTAATGAGAAGATAGATCGTTACCTCTAGCTACGAGACGCGCTAGTGCGGCAGAAGAAGAATTGGAAAAGCGCGTCCTCGATCAATTCTGCCCGGCTCCATCCAATCATCGGCGGCGAAGTCGATATATCCTTGCGATCTTCATGAGAAGATCAGCACCGCAGTAGCAGCGGTGTCTCCACGGTATCCACACATATAGGGACGGGATCATCTCATGCCGGTATGCTAGTACCATGCCCGAGGTTAGGGGAGATGCGGCCACAGCAGGTGAGGCCAGGGGAGAGGTGGCGGCTACGGTTAGGGGTAGGTCCAACAGCAACAGCCACAACAACATTTTCATCCTAGCCCTCCTCTCCTTATATAGATCCCTCTGATGGGCCTTTAATCAGTATTAAAGCCCAACAGATATAATCTGTCCATCTGGCTCGGAAGTTCTGGTCCAGGCCTGGAACTTACAAAAATAACTTTCTATACGAATTTATTTTTGTCCAGAACTTTCGGTCCAACCGGAACTTCTGGTCCAACCGAAACTTCCGAAAATAATATTCTGTATCGAATTTATTTTGACCTAGAAGTTCCGGTTCCACTCGGAACTTTCGGTTCGTCTAGAATTCACCTTTCAGGCAAGCCCAAAACTTCTGGTCCAACCAAAACTTCCGGTTCCTCCAGAAACCAAAACTGGGGCTAGCCCAGAACTTCTGGTCACACCGAAACTTCTGGTTGCTCAAGAACCCAGAACTTTTGGCCTCAAACCAGAACTTCTAGTTTCCCAGAATTCTCTTGAGCATATTTCCATCAGCATATGGAGGCAAACCTGCTAAACTACATAAGCAATATCCGGTCTCGTGAAGTAAGGTACTGAAGAGCACCAGCCAGGCTACGATAATCTGTCGCATCGGACAAAGGGGAACTGTGGTTGGCTAATTAGGTGGAGCCAATTGTAGTTATAGGTAGAAGGGACCCATTTTCGACAATAATATGAGAAGGAGACGATGCTGTGGGTAAATAGGAAA
>KE372805.1:330342-343604 GCA_000418225.1 Zizania latifolia | reverse complement strand
GCTTCGATGATGCAGGCATAGGGCATTCATTAGAGCTCAGTGGCATAGGCATGAGGGGATGCAGGGGCTCGGCAGCGCGGGGCGCTAGGGCATATGGGGGTGCGGTAGCACGCCGTGACGAGGCGTGGGGTGCAGCGACGGGGCACGGCGAGACGCGCGGGGCGACGACGCAGTGTAGTGAGGAGGTAGTTGGCCGGCAGGAAAGAGGGAGAGGAGGAAGGAGGAAGAAGAAGGAAAGAAGAAGGGGAAGAGAAAGAAGAAAAGAAGAAAAGAAAAGAAAAGAAAAGAAAAAAAAGAAAAAGAATGAAATTTTTTTATATAAGCCACTAACAAGCGGGTCTCACCAAAAATTTTTCTGTGTCACTGACAAGCGGGTCCCACCGTTCAGATTCCAGTGCTGAGCCACGTGGACAGCCACGTCAGTAATATAGTCAGCGTGGACCGCCACATCAACAAAACCGCCAACGTGGACTGCCACGTCAGCAAAACCGCTGCAGAAAACCACCCCGGGGGTTATTTATGCATTATAGATTAGTTCAGAGGATTAAGAGCCTGATTTTTTAGTTGGGGATAACATTCGTCTACAAGGTAATACTTCGAGCGGTAAAGTAGACTTTTTCTAAATCAAAAACTAATGACATACAAGAGAAATAAAGAACACCGATAGTAAAGCTAGGACTTGGGCCATGCCAGGCCAGCATGGCATGGCCCATTGGGCCTTTGTGCCTAGTTGGGCTATGCCGGCCCAGCACGATCAACTTTCTATGCTGAGCCGGGCCAGCACGCAACAGCGAAACTCAGGCCCAAGCACAGCCCATAGGCACGCTAAGCCTGTTTCGGCTGGGTCAGCCTAGACATGGCCCAGTATATTAGCATCTCTTTGTGATTGTATCCTCAGTAATCTAGCTAATGCTGTGAAAAATTAGAGTAAGAAAGAAAGTAAGAAAAAATTACAGCGCTAATTTTTCCCGCCAACCAACAACCACACTAGCGCCAATTTTTCCTTCACTTTTGCCAGTGCCACCACGAACAACAGGAGGTCGCATTGCATGTAATTAGTTTATATGGATTAGTTTGATTCCTGTAACTAGTTTATACGTGATTAGTATGATTCCATTGTATGGGTTAATTAATTTGCATGTGATTTGATTGATTCTGTTGGATGTGATTGGTTTGATTCCATTCCTAAGGGCATAGGTCACGATTGACAAAATTAATAATAAATTAACACAAATAAATTCAAAGGAAGTAATTCATTAATAATAATTTTATAAAGTTGTTGCCTCGTTAAAAACCTTACTCCCTAGTGTAGGGTTTCTCTTATAAGGAAAAGAGTACAACAACTAATTTGTATTAGCATAACATATTATTAATCTTGACCATCTTCGTCTAAGCGAAACTCGGCCATCTGGCACTCAATCTTTGCCTCTTGTTGACGATGCTGAGTTCGTTCCTCTGGCTCTAGCCAATCTTTCAAGCAAAATATTGTCTCAACAGTTTCTGCTGTAAGACATGATCTCCTTTCTTCAATGATTCTTCCAACTTGGCTAAATGCCTGCTCCGAAGAAACAGAGGAAGTTGGAACCAATAGAATGTCTCTGGCAAAGTGAGCCAACACCAGAACAGTGTTTTCTTTATCCTTCCACCATTCAAGGAGGTCGACCTTGTTCTTGTTGAGCATCTGATCATGGACAATATGATTACTCTCGAGGTAGGGGTTAAGTTCTGCATTAGGATTCTAATTTGTTCTAGTCACTGAGATGCCTAAAGAGGAATCTATTTCTTTGCCCATAAATTTCTTCCACATGTTCTTACAGCTTGATTTGCTTTCCTTTTTCTTGAAGGCCTCCTCAGCCATCGGGCGAATGGCACCTAACTTCTATTGATATAGACGAAAAACTCTATACAATTCGTCAGTAACATGTTGGTAAGCTTAAGAATAATCAAGACCCATTGCATCACCCATAGAATCCAAAGCAATTTTTAAAACATCAAGTTTTTTTCGAGGATCAACTATCAAAGCAAAACAATAAAGATGTGGAATGGCCGTAAAATATTTTAAGAATTTTGTTTCCATTACATGGATAATGGGAGATATAATTCTATCAGACCTATTCTTGTATATCACAAGCGTAATTTTTCAAAGACACTCAAGTACCTCACAAGAGGTCAGAAAATAAACTCAGAGGTCAGAAAATAAACTCCGGATAGTAAAACTATTGCATTATAAAAAGGCTTTAAAAATTTATGCATGTGTGTAGTAATGGCCCAATCTGCATCGGTGATAATTAGAGTATCACCGACATTATCCTCATCATCATCCTACATTCTAACACTCATAGAGTTGATAAAAACAAATATTAAATCTTCATATCCTTTTACCTCCCTCAACATTAAGTATGTTGAGCTCCAACGGTTCTTGATGTCGATTTCAAATGTCTTTTGTTTTTTCTTTTGTGCGATGCAGTATTCATGGAATCTCGCATGAACCACTGCATGACCTGCAATAAAACAAATGGCCCAACATATTTTGCATAATAATGTATCAATCATAGTCATACCTGCTTGTGTTATTAGGTTAATGATACATCATATGCATCATTGGTGGATGACATATCCACCAATGTATCTCTGTATGTGTGGCTCTAAGATTTGCATTGCTGTCATGTTTGTTGAAGCATTGTCAAGAGTAATGGAGATAGTCCAATCCTGTAAATTAAATTATTGTAGTACTTCTAGGATGTGCATAGCAATGTCTCATCCAGTGTGTGAGTTCATGAGCTTAAACCCTATAACTCTCTTATTTAATTGACGATCATTATCCAAATAATGAGCAACAACACTAATATATGAGGTATTTTGATGATGTGAAGTCCATATATCAGATTTAATTGTAAAAGAAAAACTAGTCATACTAAAAGTTCTTTTTAAACTTTCTAATCTAGCATTGTATAAAGGGTTAATTGCTTCTGTGCCACCGTTATTTTGTGAAACGGAAAATATGCCATTAATATTCGCCTATTTCCTTTCATGCCATTACTATTCTCAGATACACTCTCGCATGCCATTTTCTACCCATCTGATACATACAGACCCACCTGTAGCGCTATCTTTTTTCTGTATTGCCAATCCTGCCCCTCTTCTTCTTCCTTCAGCTTGCCCGGGATCTTGCAGGTGCTGTTCTAGATGGAAGATGGAAAATCCCCTCCTCGTTGCAGACTTCGACCAAAAATGAACAGAACGGCCCCTGTCCTCTTCTCGTCTCCCTCTCGCTCACGTGTACGGCGTCGTCGACGGGCGGCAATCAACTCACCATAGAGCGGGTGGCTTCATCGGCGGGCGATGGCGTCGGCATTTTGGCGCCCTCCTTCGCGTGCTGGGCGCGCTCTCCATGCCCTCCAATTGAAGCAAGCTGGCGTTTTGGCGGTAGTGGCAGTCGTTGTCTAGCTGGCGGCCGCTTCTTGATATTGTGGGTGGCATTCCACGATGGAGAAGGAGAGGAAGCAGGGGTTCTTCGCCGCGCTGAAGGAAGAGGTGGTGCGTGGGCTTTCACCGGCGAGGTCACGGGGGAAGTCGCCCGCGAGTGGTGCGTCGCCGGCCAGAATGTTGATCCCGCGTAGCCGCCGATGACGTCGGAGAAGCTGCAGCAGCAGTACTTAATGGAGCCACTCATCTCATGCTCTAGGAGCCTACGCCCTAGAGGGAAAGCCCTCACGCCTCTCATCGAGGAGCTCGACCCTGACTGCCTCGCAGCCGTTGACTTTGCCGGTGAGGAGCCCGCTCGGCGAGAGGGGTTCCGCCGCTGAGTCCATGGGCATTTGGCACGTACTCCGTCTGTGGCTGCCTCCTCCTCCACCGTCGGTCCCAACGGTTCAAGCGACTCGCTCCGGCGGTCCGACCTCCGCCTCCTCCTTGGCATCATGGTCGCACCGCTGGCGCCCGTCCCTTCGATGCTGGCCGATCCCCTGCCTCTCCTCTCCCGACGCCGCTGGTGGCAGTCTCTTGGTCGCACATGGCGCGCGCGTGCATGGAGACGACGTACGGCGATGGCTGGTGGCAAGCTAGCTAGCATGCGTGCGGGCTCAAGGAAGAAGGAAGATGAACAGTGCAGGGGCAGGGGCAATGTTGGCAATACAAAATGTTTGGTGCCTGCAGGTGGGCCCATAGCTGCCGAGGTGTACAAAATGGTATGCGAGAATGAATATGTGAATAGTAATGGCATAGAGACAAATAGCGAAATAGTAATGGTATTTCTGGCGAATCGGCAAATAACGGTGACATGGAAGCAATTAACCCTTGTATAAAGATATAATATTCCTTTTAGTGGTTCTTCTAGTTATGATCTTATACTGTGGGCAAAATGTGTGTTGGACCATCCTTTTAAAGTTATGGCTTTCACTCGCCCTGATTGGTAGGTCCTCCATAACTTTGTAGCGAGCGATCTCGTCACGAGCTACTCGTGGATCATAGGTCCATGTACTTACCGAACCATCGGGTGCAAATGTTATATGAGATTGTCTTGCTGCCACCCATGTTTGTTCCACAAGATGCTTCTTGTAATGATGATTGAGATGACCCGTCCACCTACCATGACCAATAGACAAAACTTTGCCACAATACTTACAACGTGCATGATTCACCACTTTCCCATCATACAGTTCCATGAATGTCTCAAAGTGATTTCAGCACTCCGCATTCCTAGAGCCTGATGGCATGGTGGGCATCTCGGCAGATGGCCCCATGGATGGGGATCATGTTATTACCGGGGGTGGATTGGTGCACGGGAGCATCATCGGCTTCCTCCATTCCGTCCATATTGCGATCATCCATCCCATAGTCGCCCATGCTTGGCGATAGCTATCGGGCATCAACCGACATAGGAGGAGAAAGACGACACTTCTATCGATGAGGTTGACCTCCTATGGGTGTCACCCCACTGTGACCACATTGCTTACTAGTGCTTTCCCCTAATTAGGAAGAGAACTGCTAGTTGGCATGTAGATAAATGCTGCCATGTACATGAATATTTATAGTGCTCTTGTGCTCACTGCTCTCTTGCTCTTTGCATTCAATGAAAATACGCTCCTGTACTCTTGTGTTGCACCTGCATAGAAAACTAGCAGTACTCCTATAGCTCGATAGCTGCACGCCTGTGGCCTGCATGCGCCGAAAGTAAACAGCATAGCAAACTAGCAGTACTCTTGTGCTCATGATAGTATAGCATCAACCAGCAGGCAAGAGGCAACATATCTTCATTCTTCTCTACTCTCTAGAGTCTGGTCCTCCTTAGTTCTCACCAACATCCAAAGGTCCAACGTAAAGAAAACTTGTAACCTATGCCAATAGTGCCGCTGGGAGCTAGGTAAAGCGGCTGCATCGCGTCTGCCGCTACGCTGCTGTGTTGCTGCAGTGCTACATCGTGTCCGCAGCTACGTTGCTACAATGCTATGTCATGTCCATCACTATGAGATGACTACACAGCTTTTAGGCATGGCGAGACATGCGAGCCGACGAGAGGACGTACAAGAATGCTTGTGGAAAAGGCTATTTATTCAACGTTGAGCTCGCTGTTTGCCGATGAGGATTTAACTACGTGACGAGAGGAGTGTCCACGGCGGTCTCCAGGTACATGCTCGTGCTTCATGTGCTTTTCTTAGCTGCTTCGCTTCCTGCCCTTGTGCTGAATGCTGAAACATCAGTGATTCCCCTAGTAAAGTTCAACTAAGAAATCATACATTTTTAAAGTTTTTTGTTCTATCAGCTTGAATTAAGGATTAAGGAAATCCAAACACAATGCTTGTTCGAATCCATCAATAGCAAAATGCTAAGCTTTGCGGTCAAAGCGCACTCATTTGTGGCTCAGATGTATAGATCTCACGTAGACATTTTGGAGTTTTCTTTTTGGCGATTTCCTCCTTACACAATGCACTACCTACTCGCTAGTTTTAGCTGCTAGTTTTTGCCTTAACTCTCCTGCTCTTGATAGCATGGAGACACGCGGTTGTAGTTTTTGAGCGACTATGCATTCTTCTCCTTTTGTGATTATGCGATTCTTCTCCTTTTGTGATTATGCGATTCTTCTCCTTTGCATTCTTTGTTTTTCATGTACATTGTACTGTGCGGTTGGGAATTAATATTTGATAATGTATATGTCGGATGGCTATTCTTGTGCTAGATGGGCCATTTTCGTGCCAGATGCGCTATTTCTATGCTGGGCCAGCCTAAGCATGGCCCATTAGTTGGGCCAGCCCACGTGCCGACCAACATGGCATAGGCCTAGCTCGTATATGTGCTAGGCCATGCCTTGGACCGTGTCGAATCACCGTGCTGTGGGCCATCCTAATAAAGCACGGCCCAAATCCCAACTCTAACTAGAGGCAAGAAATTTGGTGCTGCACAACCACAACTAACTCTCCCAGCTCACGTTACACAATGCAAATGATAGGAGTTTAAATAGACTAATGCGGTACATAATCGTGTGCATGACTTCCTATTTCCATGCCGACCTACTCCACGATCTCAACAATTGAGGAGCCACGCACTGAATGCACATGTTGCTCTTCCTTGCATGCAAATTAATTGCTAATGACCTAGCTATTATGGTAATCACTTTGGTCACTAACTACCGGTCTCACGCCACACTAGCTTGAGCCTTACTTGTTGCAGCGTTGCACCTTCTATTGTCTTGGGTCCACATTCTCCAGTTCCCATCCAGTGGAACCGTGTTGTCGGTCTAAGAGTCCCTAATGTGGTGAGGGCTAGTGGATCATGTAGTGCGGTCAGGCTAAAAGACACCAATTTGTGACGGGAGATATTATTATAATAGTCCCACATTAGTTGTGGAGAAGAATTGGTCCAACTTAAATAGTGAGAGAGTCCCTCACCTCTTGGGCTAGCTTTAGGGGTGCAGACAAGTCTCCCTTTTGGTTTGTGTCGAGGGCTAGATCAATTTCTTTTAGAGTGGGCCAACAAATAGTATGAGAGCACCTAATGTTGGAAATAAAAAACTTAGCACACGTGAGAGAAACAAACAAAACCGGAGGCAAGAAATTTGGTGCTGCACAACCATAGCTTTCTCTCCCTGCTCATGTTACACAATGCAAATGACAGGAGTTTAAATGGACTAATGCAGTATATGATCATGTGCATTACTTCCTATTTTCATGCCCACCTACTCCAAAATCTCAGCTTTGAGGATCACGCACTACATGCACACGTTGCTCTTTCTTGCATGCAAATTAATTGCTAATTAGCCAACCATTGTGCTAATCACTTTGACCACTAATTACCATGCTAACTACCTTCTGATTACTTGGTCTCACGGCACACTAGTTTGAGCCTTACTTGTTATTGCGCTACACCTTCGGTTGTCTTGGATCCACAATCTCCGGTGCCCATCCAGTAGGACATTGTGGTTGATCTAGGAGTGCACTAAGGTGGTGAGGATCAGTGGATCATCTGATATGGTTAGGCCAAAAGACACCAATGTGTGATGGCTGAGATTGTTAGAATAGACCTATATTGATTGTGGGGGAAGATTTGATCTAATTTAAATAGTGAGAGAGTTTCTCACCTATTGTGCTAGCTTTTGGTGTGCAGACAAGTCTCCCTTCCGATGTGTGCTAGAGGCTAGATCAATTTATTCTGAAGTGAGCTAACAAATAGTATCAGAGCACATAATATTAGAAATCAAAAACTAAACACACGTGAGAGAAACAAAGAACACCAAAGGCAAGAAATTTGGTGATGCACAACCACAACTTTCTCTCCCTGCTCACGTTACACAATGCAAATGACAGGAGTTTAAATAGATTAATGCGGTATATGATCTTGTGCGTGACTTCCTGTTTCCATGCCCACCTACTCCATGAGCTCAGCAATTGAGGAGCCACTCACTGCACGTGCATGTTCCTCTTCTTTGCATTTAAATTAATTGGTAACAACCCTACCATTATGCTAATCACTTTGGCCACTAACTACCATGCCAAATACCTTCTGATTACTTGGTCTCACGCCACACCAGTTTGAGTCTTATTCTCTAGCTCTATACATCGGTGTTCTTATGTGTACGTACAATGCAAATGACAGGAGTTTAAATAGACTAATGTTGTGCATGATCGTGTGCATGACTTCCTATTTCCATACCCACCAACTCCATGATCGCAGCAATTGAGGAGCCACACACTGAATGCACACGTTGCTCTTCCTTGCATGCAAATTAGTTGCCAATAACCTAGCCATTATGCTAATCACTTTAGCCACTAACTATTGGTCTCACGTCACACTAGCTTGAGACTTACTTGTTGTAGCGCTACACCTTCAATTGTCCTAGATCCACAATCTCTAGTGCCCGTCCAGTGGGACCGTGTGGTCGGTCTAAGAGTCCCTAAGGTGGTGAGGGCTAGTGGATCATGTAGTGCGATCAGACTAAAAGACACTAATAATAAGAGAATTGATTGTGGTGGAGAATTGATCTAACTTAAATAATAAGAGAGTATCTCACCTCTTGTTCTAGCTTTAGGGTTGCAGACAAGTCTCTCTTCTGGTGTGTGTCGAAGGCTAGATCAATTTCTTTTGGAGCGGGCCGACAAATGGTACCACAACACATGTTGGAAATCAAAAACTAAACACACGTGAGAGAAACAAAGAACACCAGAGACAAGAAATTTGGTGCTGCACAACTGTAGCTTTCTCTCCCTGCTCACGTTACACAATGCAAATGACAGTAGTTTAAATAGACTAATGCAGTACATGATCGTGTTTATGACTTCTCAGCAATTGAGGAGCCACACACTAAATGCGTACGTTGCTCTTCCTCGCATGCAAATTAATTGCTAATAACCCAGTAATTAATGGCAGAATTTGAAGAAGATGGTGTGTCGGAGAAATATTTAAAACCTTCCACACTGTATCCTAGCGATTGGATTCTCGAGAGAAGATTGTGAAACGTGACTCTTCGTATTATGAACTCGGCGGCATGTGTTGACACCAGAAATTGGGCCGGCACGCCATAGGTTGTTAGGCCAAGAGACTGGACCACTGGGCCACCGAAAGAAGTTCAACCGATGAGATGGAGCACGCGTGATGTGGGCTCTGGCTTTGCAACATTCTTATCTTTAGTTAGCAGATAATAAAGTTAGTTTAGATTCTGTGTCAAACACAGATTACCTGTTTTTCCCTGCTATAAATAGCTAGGCTCAGGGCTATTGTAAGACGTTCACACAACCAATCAATCAACCCTCGGCGCATCGCTAACTTTAAGGTATGTAGCATTAGGGCGATTCCCCGTGCGAGATCAGGCTGCATCGGTTAGATCCGATCTCTGATCACGCCGGGGATAGCCTTCTTGGTAAACCGATTGATCTGTTCATGGCTTTCTCGGTTAGGTTCGATACTGAGATTAGATTGAATATATTTGCTAGTTATCGATGTAATGCATTGATTCTTCTTTCTTATAATATGCTTTATCATCTGAATCAATGTGTTTGCCAATTACGCCGATCTTGTAGATTACTTTAGATTGGATCATATGTCGATCATCAATATTGATGCTGTCTCGATTGAGTCCGATCCATCGTATTGATGAAGAGGTATACTGGATGATTTGATCTAATCTGCTAGCCCGACGTTCATCGGGGTTTTAGCCGATGAGTTACTTGTTATCCTATCAATTGGTTCGGTCTTATTCATGATAGTCTTGTCATAATGTCTTTGCGCTGCATCGGTTAGGTTTGAACTGCAGGGATTGATGTGCCGAAACAACCTCATAAGCCAATTGTCAGGATTTGTCGATAAGAATGATAAATAGACTCGATATAAATCAACTAACGCATGATTATGCATTGTAGCTGCTACATGAGCTATCGAGGCTAATGCCGATGAGCCGTCGCCGATATCATTAGAACAACTCATGTTTGTTTTCTTATCAATTGCAGTGTCAAATTGACTAACATGCTCTATACACCTTCGGGTTTTTAGGACCTGTACTGGAGCTAAGCAGACTCTCCCAAGCCTTCGAGTGTGAAGGTACAAAGATTCCTGTGTGATTTTTGCGTTAACACACTTTCTTAGCATGCCCGGTGGGACCTTCATCGTGAATTCCAAGACGGTTCCTTTTCATCGGCATCATGTCAAGGAAAGAGATCGAGAACGTCAATAATATCATCCCAGTCACCATGGAGACCTTGACCGATGAACAGAGAAAAGAAGTAGAACAAACCCTTGTAGACTTTTGGAATCTTTTAGTATGACTCGGCGTGGACTGATCCAGAAGAGCCAACTTCCAATACCATCTTTACAAGGTGAATCAAGCAGTGAGAGCCTGTAGAACCCGAGATCGTTTTAGGAAACGGTCAATGTAGCTGTCCATCGTGCACTTTTATGGAGTTTCAATTTTTCTATCTTCTTTTTAGTTCTAAAACCTATTGACTATGTGTCTGTTGGTACAAGCCAGAGATATAAACCATTTTTATTATCTGAAAAGTATTATAACAATGGAGAAGCATCGCCTTGTTCAAAAGTTAGATAGTTTTAGCAGGTTGTTTTGGTTTTTACATGCTAGGCAGTACAACCAAATTAGATTGAGACTATTACACACCATTGGTCCTTTGCCATCGTCTTTCTAGCTAATATATATTGCTCATTCGTCTAAAGAGATGCTTGTACAACTGATGATAGTATCGACAGGCAGCGACTAAACCATCGCGACATTTGAAACCCATGTAACAACATGTTTTTAATAGTTCATGACATCAAAACCAACTAGCTAAAACCATACAGGATATGATTTGATCTGATATTAGAATATAAAGAGGTTAATAACTGGTTTAAAGTTGAGAGACTTATTTGGACTTTTACGATAGTTTAGGGTATAATAAGGTCTTAATCTTTTATAGAATTGATGGACACCGTTACATGGTTTTCTATTATATTTATTGCCCCTAGTAGGTCTAATTTATTCAGTCATTGTATTTATGGAGTTTGGATTTTTATATCATCTTTTTTCTCTCCTTTTTTTCTAAAAAAGCCAGAGATGTAACCTTTAATTTTTTTCTTTTTTCTAAAACCTATTAATTATGTGTTTTTTGGCAGAAGCCAGAGCTGTAAACATTTTTATTATCTAAAAATATTATAACAATGGAGAAGCATCACTGGGTTCAAATCCTAGTGTTCATATTTACACACGTGTGTGCATGCGTTTTTATTTGAATTTAGTGAGATTCATAAATTATCGTTGCCTCCGTCTCCTAACTCCTACGAGTGTGGTAAAAGAGAGTGGAGACACCAATTTATGTGATATATGTGCGCGTGTGTGTGTGTCTCTCTCTATATCTATATATATATGGCTATAGTGGTATAGTGGTGTACGTACGTGCGTGTTCGTTTTTAATATGATTGGAACAAAGAAGCCTGTACACAGTGGCTTTCACTGCTCGCAGCCCAGGTCCATGGTATTTTGTGTCTCCACCATTAGGGATTTCTGTCGACAACTCGACATCCTCGATCTATTCCATTAACCAAGGTCTCAAGCTTTCTGGCCTGTTGAAAAAAGTTATCACCCGGTATCTTTACAACGAATTCTTTTTTGTTAGATTTTTATATTTATACTCATAACTTTCTTAACATTAGGTTATTAAAAAAAAAATCAAATTTTAGGTAGCTTTTAAGCTTCAGGAGAAACAAGCATGGCCTAAATCTCCAAGTGCTAGTCCGATCAGACCTGTTGTTCGGTCGTCAATGGCATATATAGATGATAGATTGGATCTGCGTATATGTACAGTGTGCCACTTGGAGAAGAAGAAAAGAAGGATTTTTATGGGGTTTATAAGGGCAGCGAGCCGGCTTTAATGGATCCGGCAGCTGGGCAGCACTAGTATAGCTCTTACTAGCGAAGCCATGCAGCAAAGATTAATGGAGCTAACTCCATTTATATGCTCGAGCTGTCGTGCCCTGCAGCTCATAAACCCTTCGAGCAGGGGATGTCTGCCTGATCCATCCATCCATCCATCGTCCTACTGTCACACTGTTACATGGACAATCGATCCTGTATGTACCTGCCTGTCTGTCCATTGCCAAATGATACATACAAATTCAGTTCAGAGTTCAGACCAACTCTATTCAGAAACCAATGCAAAATGCATGCTTCGATCGAGCAAGGTTAGTTTCCGAGGGACTGCGACGAGAAATTTCGAATCTTTTTGTCTGCTCTCGAAATGAATTTGCACAAGGGAAAGGTTGAGGATAAAGAGGGCGGCTATTCATAGTGTCTGAATTACTGTTATAATTGTTGTCGTGCTGCCCTTTTTATGCTGCTGTCGAGAGCAGAGAGCAGGCTCAGGTCCAAGGAATGAAAGGGACGCATCTACTTTTCCTTCCACATAAATGTCAAAATTACACTCGTGTCGACTGACTCGACTCGACTCGACCTGGCTAGCGTTAGTAATTAACCTCAGCTCATTGACTCCAAGGGGAAAAAAAAGATGAGCAAAATATATAGCTAGCTAGTAGAATTCTACTCTCTCTATACGTACAATGCAACATCGTCTGTACTACTTGTGTTTTCAGTTGCCGTACGTACAAGGACGGTATGTGTATTACATGTTAATAAACAGCTAGCTCGATCTGTATAATTGTACGTACAATATTACGTTGAGTACAGCAGCGTCCGTTTCAGTTCAAGGGCACGGATACTGTAAAGCAAAACGAATCTGCATGCAGCAACACAAATCTCATGCAGACAATGCAATCAAGATGGTTTGAAGCTGAGATATCAGACCGCAACAGAATGGATAGATGCTTGGAGACGGCTTGAATTGCTTGCATGGAATTAATTACAATTAATCAGGAGGAATTGAAAGAAACGGGTTAACAGGAGGAGACATTGATTGATTGATTGATTGATTAGAGATGAGCAATTGCTTGGGAAAAGGGTCAATTAATCCATGGTATACAGATCGATTACACAAGCTAACAATCGATCGAGAGGTCCGATCCTAGCAGGCACGGACGCCCGGTGCACCGGCCACCGGTGGCTTCAGTTCTGCTTCAGCTTGACGACGCCGGCCGGAGACGACGATGAGCTGCGGCGGTGAGTCGCCAGTTCGCCATTGCAGGAGCTAGGCTGAGCTTGGAGGAGCGGCCGGCCGGCGCCATGCCGTCTAGTCGCTGCTCGACGACGACGACGTGTTGGAGGCGTAGTCCCACGCGACCTCGTAGACCTGCACCCTTCGGTGGAAGCTGCGGTGGCAGCCGCACGCCGCGCA
>KE372805.1:288078-312038 GCA_000418225.1 Zizania latifolia | reverse complement strand
GATGTCCGTTTGCAGCCGCCGCTCCCACTGCCCCTTGAGGGCGGCCGCCACTTTCCCTCTTCCCCCGCCTTCGCCGCCGCCGCCACCCTCCGACGAGGCACCATCCTCCCCGCCGCTGGTAGCCTGCATCTTCTTGAGCTTCTTCTTGAGGTGCGTGTTCCAGTAGTTCTTGATGTCGTTGTCCGTCCTCTCAGGCAAGTAGGACGCTATCGCCGCCCATCTACACACACAGCCACCACACCCCGTCACCCACTACTCAGCCATGGACAAAGTAATCAAGCTCACTCTGTTTGTGACACGGCCACAACAATCAGACAAAATTACTAAAGAAAGCAACCATTAAACCAAAAAATCACCGGTTGCCGAGGAGGGCCTGGAGATGGACGATGAGCTTCTCCTCCTGGTCGGTGAAGTTGCCGCGCTTGATCCCTGGCCGGAGGTAGTTGGTCCACCGGAGCCGGCAGCTCTTGCTACAACGCATCAGCCCTGCACACGCACTTATCAGTTATCACAGATCGAAGAAAAGCTCGGATCTTTTGCAAGCCGCCAGTCACTCCGGCCGGCCCGATCGATCAAGCACACACACTCACCGGTGTTGGTCGGCACGGCGCGCCAGTTGCCCGGGCCGTGCTCCTGGATGTAGGACACGAGCATCAGGTCCTCCTCCGGCGTCCATGGCCCCTTCTTCACCCCCACCTTGTCGCAGCACGGCGGCCTCCCCATGCCGCCGCCGCCGTCTCCTCCTCTTCCGGTGGTTGGTAATAGCCTAATAGGCGGCGGAGAACAGCAAGGCCTAATTCTAAAAGGACTATATGTATATCTCGATCGGCCAGGAGACGGAGGAGAGACCGGGGTCCAAGAAGATGAGGTAAAAGGGGAGGGGGCGAGGTATATATAAGCTAGAGCGCCATTGATAGCTAAGGGGAGGAGAAGGAGAAGGAGAAGGAGAGGAGAGATCAGTTACTCCCTCCTAGCTAATACTGCCACTGCTGCTGCTGCCTGCTGCTTCACTCCGGGTTTGACCTAGGTAGAAAGCTGAGCTAATACTAACAATGAACTGCAGCGACATGACATGTTACATGCATGTACACATGCTGACAAGCACGCATGCAGATCGATATATGGCGCAAGCGAAAAAGAAAATTGGCGAGAGGTCAGAAAATGATAATAAGCGGCCGGCTAGTAGAGTAATTGTTGTTTCTTTTCAGGATATCTGCCATTTTGGTTTGCTCTTAATTAATGTATTAATTCATTCAAAGTAGTAGATGTGATTTGTGTGTCTGGATGTGTATTTTTTATATTTATTAAACCAAAATGATTTAAAAAAATAAATCTCCTGGCATTATCTAATTTCCAAATTTGACTTTCGGTCATGCCATGAGTGACATTTGGGAGGATAACAATGCTGCCACGTATGGAAAAAACATGGCGCAGGCTTTAGTTGCCACACTATCGCCGTCGGCGCGTGCGGCCAGGAGATTTAATCGTTGGAAATTAGATATAAAAAAGTTTGTATCTAAAATTTTGTTTGAAAAAGGTCTGAAAATTTTAAAAACCATCTGGCTGTTGTACTTGTGAATTAGTAGTTGTGTGCATCATTTTCCATGAGATTGTGTATACATGTTCAATTTATGTGTGTGACATCGATCATGCGGGCAATGGTTATACAAATAATATTTCTTAAAATATATGTTATTTAATTGTGGACATGGAAATGGTAAATGTGGCTATCTTGCTTGCCATTTGTTTTTGTCATGGTTGAATTCAACCTACAAATTAATATATGTCTGCGATTTGTCTTAATTCCATCAGATGACTTGAAATTCAGATACTTAACAAGCAATTATATATAGTGGTCCTATATGCCTATATAAACACTCTCTTCACCAAACGCAGTATATATTCCATAGCGAGCATCTTCTAGCATGTATATATTTTCAATACTGTCTCCATTATATATTAATATATTATAAGTTGTTTAAAATTTAACTAATGTTATAAAAAATATCAATAATTACAACATCAAATATATTTTAATTGTATATTTATTTGATATTATAAATGTTAATATACCTATAATATAAAATGGAGATAGTAGTTGAGAAGAATATAACACTTTTTACTGGTCTTTACATGAGCTAAAGACGGCTCAAAAACAATTTTTACCCCCATTTTTTTTTGCAAAATCATCGTTTTGAAAAAAAAAATGATCATTTGCTACTCTTAATATGTCTTACTTTTGAATGGTAAAAATATAAAGCCACTTTTTAAGACTAACAAATTATCAAATCTCTTGTCATTTTGCTCTTGATTATATCCGCAAAAGTTCCCGGTGGCATTGACTAGACATAACACATTTGATGGCTTTTGTAAGCGCCTGATTTGAAATTGATCCAGGGATATGATCGAGTTTATTACATCCTAAATACTCAAATCTTTACTGGGGCATGCCATCGTACACGTACGTACGGCTGCAGATCGAGTACATGAAGTATTCAAGGGGTGCATCCACACTACTATTTAATTAAGTTAACTCATAACAACCAAGCACACCATCTTAATTAGAACGATGTTGACGGCCCAGACGCTCTCTACCATAACCCATACAATGTCCCCGAACATTGTAAAATCTTGGGCTAGTTATATCAATCGATTGAAAAAGAGTTGTGCTCTCTTTCTGACAAGTCATTTTTCTGCAAGAATAAACACAGATAAATCTGTACAGATGCTCAAAACACGTGGTGTGGTTTTGGCAGTGAGTAAGGAGTTGTCAAAGGAGGACAGCAGGGTGCATTTAATCGGATGGAGGTGAGCTAAAGTCAGCTTGATTGGAGTGAACTGATCTGCTCGCATTTATTTCTTGAGCCCAGCCCTTCATCACCTTCCCCGGCCCACTCTTTTTTTCTCCTGTATCCTACAATGACTTTAATTTTAGTAATTTTTAGATATATTGATAGATTAATAGTGCATAGAAATAAATGAGTCACTTATTAATTATATTATATCTAGTTAATAGATAAGCTGACTTGTGGTGTGAATTATTAGTTATATTATCTATAATTAATACATAAGTTGATTGGGCGGGGGTTACTTACTAATTATATTATTTCTAATTAATAGATAAGATGATTGGAAGATGTCACATGTTAACGGGACTCTATTAATCACGCACTTATTAATGAAAAAATAAAGGTAAAAATCAAGTTTTTGGGGATAAATTTTAAATGCTAAAAATAAATTCTTTGCGTGGGATGGAGGGACTATTCAAGAAGGGGGAATAATGAAGCAAAACTCACGTCTTCTGTAGTAAGCTCGCTTAAGGTTTAGACGGGTCAGATAAATAGAAATAGAAGGGATACAAGCTTGAATGTTATCCATGTTCAGTACACGGGGTTTGTTAATTTTGATTTGTATGTCTATATCCATCTATATGTATGTTGGTATATAAGATATAATTATATACCATGCAGATAGACGGCTAGATATATAGATTAAAATTAATAAACTCCGTGTTCTAAATATGAATAATATTTAAGCTTGTATCCCTTCTATTTCTATTTAGGTGAAATATGTGAGGATGATTTCCATAGCCCTCTATTAAGATATGAGCGATCTTTGGTTCGGTTTTAATTTCTGCATGACATACCTCTACTAAGATTAACAAAACATGATTACCACTATGATAATAGTGGATTTTAGGCTACAGTTAATAGTAACTGAAATTGATAATAATAAAAACCGAATAAATTATTATGGTAATAACTAAATCGATTACCGGTGTTCGGCCATACCAGTAACTGGCCGCGCCGACCGATTTTAGAAACCTGTAACTTTAAGGGTGAACTTTTCTCGAAGGCCCTCACCGTTGAGCAGGACAAGTACGTGCATGTGATTGAGAATCCTTTTATTGTAACCTCTCAAATGCCTAATTCCCTCCAAGGGAGGATAAACCACACTCAAAGGCCCGGCCTCGCCTTCAAGAGGCATTGAAGATCACATGAAGGCGAGGATAAGCCGGCCCTTAAGCTGCAGGTTTCGGATGATAAAGTGAACTGAAGCTGTATATATATCAGACAAACACAAGAGATGAAACCAGGGTTCACGCTGCGGTAGCCGACAATTCTAAGCTGGATGATACGGTGCTACTGGCCGATTAGATTTAAATTTCAAATTTGAAATTGAAAAAAAGAAAAAAACTAAAAATAGTAGGTGAATTAATATGACTTTCGGTGAAATTAGTTTTAAAAAATATTGAGCTATCATAAAGTTATGAACCGGACAAGATGAATACAAAATACAAAATGCAAAAATAATTCACTTTTTAATCTTCTTCAAGTATATTTGTTTGATTCTTTGTATGCAGGGCTCTTGGATTAATGTCATATATTTGATAAAAATTTGTTATATGAATACGATTGGTAAGATCCTCAATTTTATTTTATATTATATGAAAAATGGTAAACCACTGTAGCTTGGGTATGACAAAGCTGAGAGAAGTACAAAGCAAACATTCTTGTCTCACATTGCTTACAACTAATGTCTACGGATAAATACAACACCGCTTATAACCAATAGAGCCAATAATGATAAGTTGGAAATACTCGAATTATCAATTAGCCATGTTATTTTGTAATTTGTATGTGAAGTTATAAACATATAAAATTATGGTATTGTAAGTTTTAAATTTATCTCAGAAAATAATTTTCTACGATTTTATAATTTTTAATTTTTACTAAAAAATTGTATGGCTAATACTGTGGTAACCGAGCCTAGTACCATGGTATCCGATCACCAAACTGTGGCTACTGAGCTGGTACCATTCCAGTAGTTATCGATCGAGCCTTATATCATGGTAAACGATCACCAAACCGCAACTACCTAACCCTAAACCACGGCTACCGATCGACAAATCGTTTCGCGAACAGATTTGAATTCAAATTTTGAAATGTAAATTTTGGCCAAACTGAGCTAGTTACCGCATGGTAACCATGATACTGCTCGTCCAAGCCCAAGCCAGCCCAAGCCATAACTAGCCCAGAAATAGAATTGGGAATCCTAGACGAAACATGAGAGACGTAAGAGGTTTTAGCGTATCTCCAATAAATATTCAATATAACTTATTGTCTCTATTTTGATTTTAGATCTAAAATGTCTCTCCAACAACTCATTTCTATCCTTCCAACTTTTAGGTAATGACTCACATTCTCTATCCACTTCGGTCTTACTCATTGGCAATATTAGAAAGAGAAAAAAGAAAAGAAAAAATATGGTAAGGTTCATATATCTATGATATAAGAGTAAATATAAGGAATATGGCATTACAAGTCTATTAGAGAATAAAAAGATTTAGAGAGTAATTTTATTAGAAAAACTCTTTATACGATAATATTGGAAGTGAGTTTTTGATATTCTTGGAGATACTAGTAGGATACCGATCACACACTGTTTATATAGCCCTATTGAAATGCACACTATTTATATAGTCCTATTGAAATAACACGCTATTTATATAGCCCCCTTGAAATGGATAGACGTAACTCCCTTCGCCCTTTTGTGTCGCCTCAGCTTGAAGTACCATTAAGATGGATAAAGTAAGGGTCACTATTTAAAAAAAACTTTCATCAATGCCAACATTTATCTACCCCTTTAGGTTTATGTTCCCAGCCTGCATTCCTTAGCACCCCTCACAAGGGACCCAGCCTAGGCTGAAATAAAGCCCCATCTATATACCTGATGTTTAGTTTTGTATTACAAATATGCAATCTGAATTAATTTCTTCAATCCTTGGGAGGTATGGAATATATACATCATATTGTTAATCGTAATGTATAATAGCTGATCTTACCAACTGATTAACATTAAAAATACCTCTACATTCCAAGGACCAGCATGCTATATGGTGTTAGCAGTGAGGGCAATACAATGTAAAGGTAGTTTAATTCCTACTTTCATTGTTGATGTTTTAGTTCAAATTAAATTCAGTGTGATTGTCAATCTAATATGCATTGAATTGTAGGATCAGTAAATATTTGAGATGCTTGACTCGGCATAAGAGTGTGTTGGATTTTTTTTCCTCTTCAATAGGATCGAGTTGCACACGAATCTTGAAGCACTTGAACAGGTAGATATTTGGATTATATCTGGATTGATTTCCATTACAGAATTGAAAAAAAAAATGGAATATCACACACGGTAGTTTTTTATCTAGATTAGAATTGCATGCGCGCGTAATCTTCAAAACATAAAGGATAGAAACACACTTGTTGTCCTGCATATGCGTACATCACGTACGTAAGCATATGTACAATACGATGAAGAGAGAAGCATACATTGATCCCTCTTGAGCGTGTACTTGATTTTGCACTTCATATTGATACGTACGTACGTCTGGATTAATGCTCAAACATGTACGTACGCAGTAAGTGCATGAGCTGCTAATTATTCTGCGTGAATCTTCTAGGTGCATAGCAAGCTCGTATATATATGTATATGAGTATTGTATATATATGCGTGTGTACACGTACGAGCGTATATATAGTACATGCAGCTAGTGTACGTGCAAATCTTGGTACGGAGCAGAGTAGCATGCACGTTAAATTGTGTATATTTGTTCTCGATCGTTAATTAGTTCCACCATGATACGTACTACCCGTACGTGCATATATACAGATACTGTTTTTAATTTTTTACAAAACAGGGAACGAAAATTATCTTGGAAGAATAATGAATACAATTGCAATATAATTATAAAGAGGCATATAAATCATGTAGTAAAATAAAGAAGCTTCACATCTTGAAATTAACCATGCTAACAGATGTTTTCGCTAAGTTCAGTACAGTACAAACGGCGCATGCACATCACGTACAAAAGGCGACATTAGGTAGCAACATACGCTTCTAATCGTGACATGACACGGAAAGTTTGTTTTTTGTGCGTGTTTTTTCGAATCTCAACACAACGAAAGTTTGCTTGCATATTTTCATGCAATGATCCACATGATAGATCGAAGCACCAGATTTATTGCGAACCACCAAGAGCAGCCTGTTAAAAGGGAAGAATGCATATGAGTGTCACATGTACGTGATGTACGTTTATATTTTTTCCTTTTTGCCGCGTACGTCGAAAATATAAGATAGATACATATACGTATTGCAATTGAAAGCTAGCTGGCCGTATATCCGTATAGTAGCAGTAGAAATTAACGAAGAATTAAGAAAAATCTAGCGAGATGTACAAATTAAGTACTCTGTCGATCGTTCCCTTGTATGTACAGACATATTTTTGTTCCTAAACTTATATACCGCAAGCAACCATGATATGATATTTTTGAGAGATTAATTGACCCAATTTATTGAGAGTTGATGGTACATTTTGGTACTCATCTCGGTTATTACATAGGATGGTTAATTAACCCGTTAAGTGGCACTGTTTGAGGATTAAGATTATGAAAAAAAGTCGGTGAATATCTAACTGATAAGAATATTGATATCCTTCGATTTCTACGTACTAATTTATTTCTAAATTCTAGAATTATTGAGTTACTAATTCTCCTTCCTTTCTTTCTTTCTTTCTGATAGCTAATAGCTATGCCTACCTGCAACTGAAACAACTCTCAATATTATCTTACGTTTCGCAAGACCCGCACCATGCACATGCAAGAGGCCTATCGATAACATCGATAATGATAACATGGTAGAACTTTGTATTCTCCCACTACGCTGGGCTACTGATCCTTATCACAGTCACTGCAAAGGTATTAATTCGAAGAGGAGAAAAATTGTCAGGTAAAGAACATTTATATGCTCCAAATTTATGGCCATTTGACTTTAATTTTCATCAATGACTTTCACCATTTATTGGCCGGAAAATTAAAGTATGAAATAGTAGTAGCTATAGTTTTCCAAACACTTCGGTCAAAAAAATTAAAAAAATAATTTTTACAATTTTTGAATAATAATTAAACTAAAAATATATATGTTAGTTCTATTTAAATGATACTATTGGATTTATTGATTTTATAGTTGATGATATATTATAAAATAAGCTAATAGTCAAACTATAATAATAATGGAGACGGTATAAAAATCTAATATTTATATTTTAGAACGGAGGCAATACTATACGCTCATATTCTTCTTCTTTCTCTTTTGAGGGTGACCATAGGAATGAATACCTAAAGAGAAATAAAGTCGTAAAAATATGACATTTATGGAGAAAAAGATTATATCTACATACAGTGCATCCAATGAATTAGTAAGACTTTTCGTCACAAAAATATTAGACCTTTATAAGTATGTACTAAAATTGTGTAAAGAATGCAACTATATATTTCCATTTATAAACCCCTAGGATATTTTGTTCCATTATATTTCACCTTTTGGTATGTACGTCTGCGCGTCTGCGAGAGCCAAAAAAATTAGTTGACCGAGAAGGTCAATTAGTCGTTATCAAATTTATATCCCCGATATCCCATCTAATTAATCCTTTCATCGGAATCATATCCCATCACAGTGGAGAAGGAAGTTACTTTGGTTTGAAAAACCGTCAACCAATAATTTGTTCTTCTTACGGTTTAAGTGAAGTGAGCTAGTCGTGTCGGTCTATCACACCGGGATTTTACTTTTAACATAAAATTAATAAATTAGTAATTAGAATTAATAAATTAGTGACGAGAGTAAAAGACAATATTATCTCTTATTAATAAGAAAAATATTTTCTGTCTTAAAAAACTTAAATTTTGAGATAGAGTTGATAAATTATTAGTGAGATTAAAATAGAAAAATGTCTTGATAAGACAATATTATCGTGAAGTGATAGGTAATAGATAGCTAAGGGGTATTTAAGGAATAAAATTATTGATTTGCAAATTGAGGGTAGGTAAGTAGATGAAAAAATACTCTCTCTGTCTTATAAAAGCTTTGATTTTAAGATAGAGTTGATAAATTATTAGTGAGATTAAAATAGAAAAATGTCTTAATAAAACAATGGAGTACTGGTCAATTGTCAGCCGATAGCTCCATCACCTCCCGTGGCAGACTGGCAGATTATATCAAATTAATAATAATACATAAATATAGAGTTCTCCTATCTAAACACTTTCTAAAATGAAACACATGACAAAAAAATTTATAAAATTATAGAAAAATAGAGTAAAAAGGTGAAATACCGGCCTTAATTACCCCAGTGAAGCAACACCTGAGGGGGTGAGATCATCAATGGTTAACAATAACAAATTATGGGCCTACCAAAGGCCCATTGCCCCCACCCTCGAAACGTGCTGATTAAGAACGATATGAGCCGATACCTACGCACAAAAGTATAATACGTGGGCCCATGTATTTACAACTCACGGTGAACGTAGTATATACTGGCAAGTGGAAAGTGACAACCTCAATTTATTTGGCTTTTCTGTGTGCTGCAGGAAAAATTTGTGTACAATCTATCTTACCTGGTGACCTTTTTCAACCCACAAATAATTTAATCTATCTACTCTTTAAAAAATTGAGTTCACAGTGATAGTGCATTTTACTCTTTTTTTTACTGATATAATATGTCATCACTATGAACTCAATCTTTAAAGAGTGGAGATTTAATTATATATTTATGTATATATTTTTTAAAATTTCGTGATGATATTTTATCTGTAGCAACATACGGGTATTGAACTAGTTTTAAGATGAATTCTAAAGTGCCATTAATCAATAAAAATAAATATTGTAAAGTTATAGGTAAGGAGCGTTGAAAGAATAAAACTCGTAGATTTATGAACCAAGAATATGTAACAACAGAGTAAAAATATTTTTTTATAAAGTTAAAGAGCGAGAGTAAAGCATTTTTGAGACCGAAGAGTAACGTCACAATCTTTCTCAATAGGATAGCTACATAATAAATTGTGGTCATGTACTCCTGTGTAGCCCTGTAGGAGGACTGGAGATGGATACATATGTGACCAGACCTCCTTTACTCCACAGGAAGGTTTTTTGAACTTGGGTCCTAGTTTAGCTGAAACAGGCTACGGAAGATGGATGAAAGAGACTATCACATACGATCTGCACAAGCCATGCACACGTCTTTTGACAACGTTTAAGGGCTCCTTTGTATTGAATGAATTTTGTAGAAATTTTAAAGTATTTAAATCCTTTAGGAATTTTCTAATCTAGTTGTTTGGAACATAATATAGGATTAGAGCTTCAAAAATTCCTATGGATTACTTTCCACCGTCTCATTCATAGGAAATTAGAACATGAGCTCAAACCTCATTTTATTTTTCCCTTGTGAAGTCTAATACATCTTTTCTCTTTGTCTCTCTCCTCTTACTACAAATTCCCATGACAAATTCCAACAAATTTTAGATTTATATATAGAGTGTTCTAATCATACGTTTTTTCTGTTCTGTGTTTCTTAAATTCTATATTCCAAAAAGCGCTAAAATAATATCCTTGCCTTAATCTACGAACTGCAGGTGATGTCACTTTACATCCAAACTGAACTGAAGTGGAGCCAAAACCCCAGTGAGCAGGGCGTGCTTGCCTTGGGCATCTGCGGCCGTGCGACCGCTCAATATCCCACGTCGTAGCGCGTTCTAAATGGAGGATATTCTACTGCTATTATAATATTAGTAAAATTAATTTTAGCCGTTGATTATAATTAATCATATTTTTGGTATAATTGTTATTAGCAATTTTTTATATATCTCTTTCGCCGACCAGTTACCATCTTGGCATCATTTTTTAGATGATTTTACACTTTCTGGCTAATTAAAATAACAGTACAATCATTTTTAACCCTTGGACAAAAGAAGATGATGGGTTGTGATTTATTCTAACAGTAGAATACACCATAAAATTACCTTCTAAATTAGGTGGTGAGGCCACCGGTGAGGATGCGGCGGCGGGAGCCGGGCGAGCACGGGGCACCGGCGAGGATGCTGCGGCGGGAGCGGGGTGACTAGCGCAAGAGCAGGCGCGCCAGCACAGGTGGATGACTCGGACCGAGAAAAAATATTGATGAGTTTATCAATATTCTCTTAGAGTGGATGGTTATGTCCATCCCACCTACGAACCAAACAGCTCTGAGAACTAGATAGAATGATTCCATCTGACTCTATCTATCCAACCAAACGTCACCTAAACTCATGAACACTCAAACCCCCCCTGTTGTGCCATAAGCCATCAAGGATGAGCATGAGGGCACTGGCAAGAGGCAAGGGATTGAGGTAGTGGAGGCCAGTGGCCGGAGACACCATGAACAGGGCATTGCATTATATCAATGTGTGTGTGTGTGTATATATATATATATTGTTTTGTGGAATTTTATGAGTCTATTTTTCACTGTAAGACCAAGACCCAATGACAGTACTCCATCCCCATTGCAAGCCCATGCCATCGCCCTATAACATGACTCATGTCGCCAGAACATAGTTGCCACCTTTCAGACTAACCGTTGATTGGTGGTTAGCAATAAACGATTTGATTATCACTAAACAAGACCAGTAACAATAGCAATCAAGTTGGTTAATGTAATAATTGAGCCGATTACCACCGTCGAACCACATCAATAAACAGTAGCGATCAGTTTGTTTAAACCTACTATATATGAAACCTGACCAGAAAACCTGTAAGGAGGCCAGTGCTGTCACCCTGTTACTCCAATCCAATCTACGAGAGATCGAACAACCGAACGAGCTCTCGACGTTGCAATCGCAGGGCCTTTCTCCCGGTGGACGTCAATGGTGAATGCTCCATTAACTTATTACTCCTGATTACTGCCGTCCGCGTCCTAATCGCTACATCCATCCTCCCCAATTCACTGCTGTCGTTAGCCGTCCCTTTTAATGTTGTTAGTCTGCCTTCTAGAAATTAAGATAAAGACGGTTTTTAATTAGATAGATTATTAGCAGCTTATGTTTAAAATATAAGTGAATTATCGAAATTAACACTAAAAATTATGGTAACTATTGGTACTTTCTCGATGACTGTAAAATTTCTCTAACTAATAATAAAAATCAGTGATTTTTCTATTTATCTAATAATCAAAATTATATTATCATCTCGATTATTTCAAGATGTCTGGAGGGGCTAAAGAAAGTCGGCAACAATCCTACTACAATCCTACTGTTGGAATATTTGGGTTTTTACCCCCAAAGTTTCAATAAAAGAAACACCGCCACCTCAACTCTACTCAAAACAAAACATATTCTTTAGGATAAGTGCACAGAGTCATCGCAAGTTAGTTTTGATTATATATTTATTGTTTAGAATATAAGTTTTGACATATTGAATTGATATCGTCAAGTCTGTCTTTACAAATCTTTCATAAAATTATACGTGTGTAACTTTTTGTTAAAGATTCGTGCGAAATAATTAAGTAATCAAAGTTATAATTTGTGGGTTTCGAAAGGTCAAAAGTGAATTTGTTTTACGACTAGGAGGAGTAAATTAATTCTAGAAAAGTTCTGCAGAATTCTAGCGGTGAACTTAGGTAGCTAGGATGAGCTTTAATATGTAGCAAGGTGATGGGAGCAACAAAAAGGGCATGGAGATCACGAAGCAACTTGCATTTGTTACGGGGGAAATTTCGAGGTACCATAATTTTTAGTGTTAATTTTAGTATCTTCTGATATCTTTAAATACTGTAAATCACTTTTGTTACAGTGGTGGGACTTAGCAGGTGTTGGGGATATGACCACAAGGTACTTCCCGAGAGCATTTATGATGATCGGACGAAATATGGGGTTGAAAAAACAAAGCATTAAAGACGACTTAGAAGGAGTCAGATCAGCATGCATCCCAGAAGCAGACAGCTAAAGGGAGGAGTCCCGAGTCCGACACTCGGGAGGACACCACGACTGCTAGGATTCGGGAGGCCAGTTTAACGGTCGGTCCGCACCATCAATGACTATAAACTCCAGAACATGACAGTCAAATTAATATAGCGAATAATATTGTACTTATTAGCTCACGATCCCTGGTAATTTAAACCACTATAAAGGGGATTAATAGGGCTGTTAAGGCCTAAATGGTAACCCCTGATCCCTACATTATATAAAGTGGCCGGGGGTACCTCTTACAGACTACGTTTTCACACAGACGCACACATACGCTTAAGACATTTTCAGACTCTTTTGCTCATACTCGAAAACACAAGACTAGAGTTATTATCCTCCGGGAGACTCGAACCTGTCTAAAACTTTCTATCTCATATTCTTAGAGGCAACCATAGAATTCCGAACACAGAGATCCCCTCATACCTAACCAAAACACCTTTGTGGGTAATCCCACCGAGGATGGTCGTACTTATGCAGCGACAGTTGGTGCGCCAGGTAGGGGACTTTCTGTGAATTTTCATTCGGATTCCATGGCCGTTGTTTCCAAGATCAACACCAAGGTTTTCGTTGCCTCTATCATCACCTTCGGGAGCCTCACTTTTGTTGGCGACTCTATGCGCCAACTCGTCCTCTCCAACACCTTTGTTCGCTAGGTGAGGACGTCGTGCACGCCTACCGTGCGCCCAGCTGCTCAGAGTGCGGCTCGCCACTACAACAAGGTGGCCCCAGCACTCAAGCGTCTAGCTCCGCCGACCTGTCTCCACCGACTTCCCCGCCGACTACGTCATTTTCTTCATCTCAAGTGGACGAATGGTTCAGCGATGCCGATTCACCGAGATCGTCTCGGCGCGGTCTAAGAAGAGGAACACGTCGATCAAGCCAGTAGCTCCACCACCAAACACTGTCATAATGATGACGACGCCCGTCTCTGACGATGAACCCTCCAACGCCTCCGAGTCAAACACCCATCGGTGGGAACACCGACAGCGGAACGCAAACCGCTCCACTCGTCACCGGGGCAGGGCTTTCGGGGCTGGAGGCTCCCGCCTCAATAATCAAGAGAACTTCACAGTGGACTTCGAATGTCATGCCGTGTATCGCACGCCGACGACCAATCTTGTCACCATTGAGAGAGCAATTTCTGCCCTCCTCGAGACACCTGAGCTCCAGAGAGCCCGAGCGATGACTCAGGCCTTCGCCGCCCAAATTCTCAACGTGGCGCCCCCAGGCGGTCACTCTCCTCCTACCGTGACACCGCTCGACCATCAAGTCGGCCTTAACGTTCCCGATCGAGTAAGCGCCATGGAAGCTCTTACTCGAGAGATGCTCGGGAGATCATCAATCAAGTGCGCGATGCGTGCAACGTCATTTCTCACCGTCGTGGAGAACACGAGCGCGGCGAGATTCGTCGTCGGGAATGGTTTGACCGGAGCCACGGCACTCTGGGAACCGACCAGCAAGACAACGTTGATGCTCGTCATAATGGGTTTTTGGCCTTCATCGAGCGACTTCGTCGGGTGGTCTGGCCTAGGGGTTTTCGTCCGTTGGGAATTGAGCCATATGACGGCAAGACCGACCCCTCCCAGTGGCTACGGCTGTATTACACGGCCATCCGAGCAGTAAATAACGTGATGACAAATTATCTTCCTATCATGCTCGCACCGGCTGTCATCAGTTGGTTAGCGGGACTCCCGGAGAACTCCATCAACTCCTGAGATCAGCTGTGCAATGTCTTCATCACCAATTATCAAGGAACATGGCAAAGGCCAGCTTCTCGGCACGACCTACGCTAAATACGCCAAAAGAGCGACGAGTCCTTTTGGGACTATATCCGTCGATTCTCTGAGCACAGGAACACCTTCGCGAGCATATCTAATGCCGACGTCATCTCTATCTTCTAGGATGGATTGCGGAAGCCGTCGAAGTTGTTCCGCCATCTAGTGATGAACGAACCAGCGACACCGGGTGAAATGATCACCATCGCTGAACAGTACGCCAACGCCGAGGACGTCGAGCCCGAGCAGATGCACTCGACCACTCGGGAGTCTCGTAAAGACAAGAGGCGCTCGGACGATGATCGTTGATCACCTCGGCTCACCGACCGCGACAAGCCCGAGTCCTCCCGATCAAGAAATCGAAAGTGAAAATCCAAACACATCATGGTTGCGGAGAAGAATTCCAAATCCAGAAGCAGAGGGCACTCAGCGATACAGGAGATACTGGACAAGCCCTGCATCTTTCATCCAAACAGCAGCCACACCACCCGTAGGTGTTATCAGCTACAAAATCAAATGCTCAAAGAAACGGAAGAAAACCCCTAGCAAGATAAGTGACGCTGGGATGACAAAAAGAAGAAATCTCGTCAAGAAGACAAAGAGGCCGCTCGCCCGGCCAAAAATGATTTCCAGGAGCCTGTTCGGATGGTCTCCATGATCTTCGGTGGGGCGATCACCGCGGAGTACAAGCGCTAGCAAAAACTCCTCGCCCGTCGTGTTAACTCCATCAATGGGAAGGAGCCCGAGCGCCTCTGCTGATCGAAAGTCCCGATCACTTTTAGTCGAGATGATCAGTGGACGGACGTTCCTAAGCTAGGCCGATTCCCTCTGGTGGTGGACCCGGTGATCCTTAAGGTACGCCTGAAGAGGGTGCTCATCGATGGGGGAAGCGACCTCGACGTGCTGTTCAAGGGGACCCTCTCGGCGCTCGGCATCAACATTAAGGCGCTGGTAAAGATGGACACACCCTTCTACAGGATCATCCCCGGGAAGGCCTCCATCTCACTCGGCACGCTCACCTTCCCGGTGACGTTTGGCACTCGAAACAATTATAGGACCGAGCATGTCAAATTTTACGTCGTCGACTTCGAGACCGCCTACCACGCCGTGCTCGGCCGACCATCCCTCACCAAGTTCATGGCCGTCCCTCACTACACATACCTGGTCCTTAAAATTCTACGACCAGAGGGTGCCTTTTTAGTCAAGGAGGATGTTGCCACCTCTCACGCCTGCGAACGCGACAGTCTCGCCCTGGGAGAGGCGATGGACATATCCGTTTGGATGGAGGAGACCGTCCAAGCGACCAAAGCTACGCCGACCATCGACACCGAAATCCCGACCGCCACACCATCAACATCAGGCATATCCCCTCGCCTGCTGAGTACAAAGCTATTCAGCTATCAGACGCTGACCCCTCCAAGATAGCACTGATCCGGACAGCGTTGGATCCAAAATAGGAAAGAGCGTTCGTCAGCTTTCTCTGTGCTAACATCGACATCTTCGCCTAGCAACCCTCCGGTATGCCAGGCGTACCAAGGAAGCTGATTGAGCACGAACTCCATGTTTATCTGACCGCTAAGCCGGTCAAACAAAAGATGCGCCGATTCGCCCAAGAGCGTAAAAAGGCCATCAAAGAAGATGTCACCTGCTTGCTAGTAGCCTGGTTTATTAAAGAAATATATCATCCCGACTGGGTAGCAAACCTAGTCCTTATAAAAAAGAAGAATGGGAAATAAAGAATATGCATTGACTACACCGATCTCAACAAGCGATGCCCGAAAGATCCTTTCCCACTACCGTGCATTAACCAGGTGGTTAACTCTACTGCAGGCAGTTCCCTCATCTGCTTTCTAGATTACTATTCGGGATATCATCAAATTAGCCTGAAGGAGGAAGATCAAGAGAATACGTCATTTATCACTCTATTCGGCGCCTATTGTTATACATCAATGCCCTTTGGGCTCAAGAATGTCGGGGCTACATACCAACGCGCCATACAATGTTATCTCGTCGACCAGATTGGACGCAACGTGGAGGCTTATATGGATGATGTCGTCATCAAATCCAGGCATATGAAGATTTAATTCCCAACATCTAGGAGACTGTCGACAACCTCCGAAAATTCAGATAGAGGCTTAACCCGGAGAAATGTATATTCGGGGTGCCAACCGGGAAGCTATTTGGTTTCATTGTCAGCAGTCGAGGAATCGAAGCCAATCCCGACAAGATCGTGGCAATTATAAACATGGCCAAGACAACCAACGTGAAGAATATTAACGTCTCACAGGTTGCATGACTGCACTCGGGCGTTTTATCTCCCGATTCGGCGAATGGGGGATGCCATTCTTTAAGTTGCTAAAAAAGGAAGGCAATTTCATTTGGACTCCGGAAGCAGATTAGGCGTTCGCAAACCTCAAAAAATTTCTCACCATGCCGCCTGTTCTAGTTGCGCTGACCCCCGGAGAAACATTACTCCTCTACATCTTCGCCACGACCCACGTGGTCAGTACCACCATGATCGCCGAGCGCCTAGAGGAGGGACACTCCTATCCGGTGCAACAACCGATGTACTTTATATCTAAGGTACTCGGGCCATCAAAAGTCCGATACCCTCAGATTCAGAAGCTCTTTTATGCCGTGCTCATCACTGCTCGGAAACTCAAATACTACTTTCAGGAACACTCGGTTGACGTCATCACCGAATATCCACTCGGCAACATTCTTCATAATTAGGACGTCACTGGTCGGATTATCAAATGGACCATCAAATTGGGAGAATATACCTCGACTTCAAGCCTCGAACGACCATCAAGTCTCAAGCTCTCACCGATTTCATCGTCGAATGGGTGGATATTCAACTCCCACCGATAGCCAAGACCCCGGAGCACTGGGTTATGTATTTTGATGGCTCCCTCAACATTGATAGAGCAGGTGCTAGAGTTCTTCTGATCTCTCCCAAGGTGAATGCCTGAAATACGCCCTTCAACTTTTGTTTATGGCGTCGAATAATACTGTCGAGTATGAAGCAATCATCAACGGCTTGCGAATTGCCATTTCCCTTGGAGTTAAGCGCATGATGGTTTATGGAGACTCAAAGTTGATCATCAGCCAAGTAAACAAAGACTGGTCATGTATCAGTGATAAAATGGATGCGTATTGCAAAGAGGTCCGAAAGTTAGAAGGAAAATTCTATGGCCTTAAGTTCCACCACGTCCCCAGGGACAAGAACTCGGCCGCCGACCTCCTCGCCAAGCTGGGATCTTCTCGAGCTCCGGTGCCGAAAGGCGTATTTCTCCAAATGCTCCACAAACCATCGGTCTAGGCAGAAGAAGTGCAACCCTTGGACGCCAAGGAGACACCTTCCATCCTGATTATCACCGATGATGCAGAAGATTAGCGCTGACCCTTCATCGACTTCATCCTCACTGCCAAAGCTCTAGAAGACAAGGACTCAGCCATCCGTCTCGCCCGCAGAAGCAAGCAATACGTCGTCGTGGGGACGAAATTATATAAAAGAGCTGTATCGGCTCAAGTGCTCTTAAAATGTGTTATGTGATCTGAGGGGTCGGCCATACTGAAAGAAGTGCACTCGGGCATGTGCGAAAATCATGCTGATGCCTGAACTTTGGTGGGTAAAGCTTTTCGATCGGGCTTTTATTGGCCGACCGGCAATGAGGATGCCAAACTACTTGTCAGAAGCTGTCAGGGGTGCCATTTTTTGCAAAACAGAATCATCTCCTTGTACAAGCCCTTCAAACAATCCCGCCTTCGTGGCCGTTTGCATGTTGGGGGCTCGACATGGTCGACCCATTTCAGAAGGCCCCTCAGGGATATGATCGCCTCTTCGTCGCCATTGATAAGTTCACCAAGTGGATTGAAGTCATGCCGCTAAGGATCTGCACCACCAAAAAAACCACAGAATTCATCCAAGGCATAATTTATCGATATGGCATCCCTAATCAGATCATCACTGATCTTGGGACTCAGTTCACTGCCAATGACTTCTGAGAATTCTACGAAGACCGGTGCTTCGAGGTCAAATATGCATCAGTTGCACATCCAAGGGCAAATGGTCAATGTAAACGGGCCAACGGCATGATTCTCTAAGGCTTGAAGGCTAGAGTTTTCGACCTCCTCAATAAATATGGTGATCGGTGGATGAAAGAACTACCGGCTGTTTTATGGAGACTCCACACTCAGTCGAGCCGAGCAACCGGTCAGACTCCTTTTTTCCTGGTATACGGGTCGGAGGCCATTTTACCGGTAGATATGCTCTACGAGTCCCCAAGAATTCAACATTATGACGAGGGGGCCACCGAACAAACAAGAGAAGAGGATATTGACAGCCTCGAAGAAGCCCGATTGGTCGCAGTAATTCAATCCGATTGGTACCAGTAAGTACTTCGCCGATACAATGATCGCAATATTCGCGGTCGGTCATTCCAAGTCGGCGATTTGGTCCTACGCCGAGTACAATCTATGGTCGACACCCACAAGCTATCAGCTCCATGGGAAGGACCATTCATCATCGCAGAAGTCACCCGGCCAGGATCCTATCGGCTGACCCGAGAGGACGGTCAACGCGTTCCTAATTCTTGGAACATCGAGCACCTTCGCCGATTTTATCCATGATATGATAAGCTACGTGCTTTTATCTTGGGTTAATAACAATGCTTCATTGTCGATCACCGTCTTGGCAGCGAAGAGATCTCGAACCTGCTCCATAGCCTCCTCCACGGTCAGCGCCTCTGAGGACTTACGGGAAGGGTCGCCCCGACCCTCATATTCATACCCCGGTCGCATCCGGCTCTTGCAGGGCTGAATGCAGCGGATCACAAAATTGAGGGCCACGATGACCCCCTTCAGCTTTTGCTCCCGAAGCCTGGCAATCTCTCGGACGAGTTCATCCACCGGACCCTGGTCGGCCGAGCGGCAACGGTCCGACCAAGTCTGTGCTACAGCAGGAAGACGATCGGTCTCCGGAGAGAGGGCTGGCTCGTGGTTCCTGACATAAAACCACTGAGCATGCCAGCCCTTGTTTAAGGTCAGAAGGAGGACAGGGATGTACTCGGTGGCCTTCCCGTCGTGAAGTTAGAGTATGGCCCCCCCGACCACCTTCTTGCCTTAAGATTTAAGGTAAAAGAAATGGCGAAAGAGGTCAAAGTGAGGTTCGATGCCAAGATAGGCCTCGCAAAGATTAATGAAGATGGAGATTTGAAGAATAGAGTTCGGATTGAAGTTCACAAGAGAAATATCGTAATAGTGAAGAAAACCTCAAAGAAAATGATGAGCTGGCAAGCTAAACCCACGGTGAAAAAAAGATTCAAAGACCACTAACTCATTACTGTTAGGAAATCTCTCACCAGCCGCCAAACGCCAGAGCGATAAGGCCTTCGTCGGGAGGATTCTAGCCTTCTCTAGAAGTTGGATACGCTGGTCGGTGGAGATGGATTTATAGAACTCCTTGGAGCAGTCGATACTCACATGTAAGGACGCCATTGGCACGGTTGATGGTGGAGCGAGAGGCTTCAGGTTAAACAAACGATGAGCCTTGCGATAGCACACCACGCACTGGCAATGGTGGCCGGACTAACGGGGAGCCTGCGGAGGAGAGTATGGATGCAAGAAAGACAAAGACTAGAGCTCGGAAGCAAATAAAAGAGCTTGCGGTGAAGAGAACACGAAGAGGAATATTTATAACCGGTGGAGCGACGCCTCAATTCCTTCGACACGCCGTAATCGCCTCGGTAACCGCTCCGAGTGAGAATCCACGTCATCATCAACGCCGGTTTACTTCCCCAAAGCGCTCCATCTCACCATTGAAAATAAATCCGACGGTCAAACAAGGGAGGCGAACCAACGACCACGCTCCAACGGGCATCTATCCGCCAAATCTCTAGGGGATTCGCACGCCCTCCAACTCCAACGGACTCCTACTCGACTCCGACGGATGCCCCTCGACTCCAACAGACGCCTACTCACCAAAACGCCTAAGGGCTCAGACACCCCTAGACTCTAATGGACGCCTACTCGCCAAAACGCCCAAGACTTAGACGTCCCTCGAATTCGACAAACACCTATTCACCAAAACGCTTGAGGGCTCAGACGCCCCTCGACTTCAACGGATGCCTGATCGCCAAAACGCCAGAGGACCTGGATGCTCCTCGCCTCGACAAACGTCACGCAAGACTTTGGACCTTGGAGCTTATTCTTCTATCAAACTCTAAGCTCAGGGGCTACACCCGGCAGGTGTACCTAATCGGTGCCCCTACAAGGTAAATAAAAAGAGATTCATCGAAAAGTTGGCACTCCTTACGGCTTCTCGACTACATTCGGACGAACATCGCATCTCTGCCATAAAGAGCTCGGGAGCTCCTGTCGGGGATATGACCCCGGGGTACTTCCCGAGAGCATTTATAATGATCGGACGGAACATGAGGTTGGAAAGACAAAGCATTAAAGATGACTTAAAAGGGGTCGGACCAACGTGCATCCTAGAAGCGATCAGCCAAAGGGAGGAGTCTCGAGTCCGGCACTCGGGAGGACACCCCGACTGCTAGGACTCGGGAGGCCAGTTCAACGGTCGGTCCGCACCATCAATGACTATAAACTCCAGAACGTAACAGTCAAATTAATATAGCGAATAATGTTGTACTTATTAGTCCACAATCTCAGGTGATTTAAACCGCTGTAAAGGGGATTAATGGGGCTATTAAGGCCTAAACGGTAACCCCCGATCCCTGCAGTATATAAAGTGGTCGGAGGTACCTCTTATAGACTACGTTTTCACATAGACACACACATACGCTTAAGACCTTTTCAGGCTCATTTGCTCATACTCAAAAACACAGGACTAGGATTATTATCCTCCAGGAGACCTGAGCATGTCTAAAACTTTCTGTCTCGTATTTTTAGAGGTAACCATAGAATTTCGAACACAGAGATCCCCTCACACCTAACGAAAACACCTCTGTGGGTAATCCCATCGAGAACTATCGTACTTACGAAACGACAGTAGGGAACGGAGCAAACTGATGTAGCAAGTCAGTTATCGTGTAACCCTAACAGCTCACTGTTGTCCGCATACACAAGAAAGCTAGGACAGAAACTTTAAGGCTCCTGCTATTTGTGATGCCTAGCAGATTGCCTGTGGATGTTGTCTTTTGTTGGGTTTACAAAACCAGTTATAGAGACTGGTTACCGTGGTTGAATAGTCAGTCATTGTATAGTTATTATGTCGGTCTAGATACCATCGAATTTGGTTAGTTATCATATTTATTGGTGCGGTTACCACAAAAACTAGTTTAATTTAGTGGTTCTAATTTTAACAAATTATTTTATAGCGAGATGATCAAAAACTACAGTACCAATAAGATGACACCTGGTTGAGAGTAGACTTTTCAGAGAAGCATTGCTACCAAACTAACGCTTTTTGCCATGGCTATACGTGTGGTGAAGCAAGAATTAGCTCCACTACCTTTTGCGTTCCGTTTGGAAGGATAGAAGCAAAAGGCGAAGTTCGAAGGGGCACTTGAAGCCTAGGACACGCTACAGTTCCTACAGCCAACAATAACGCCACAAAATTTTAGTGTTCCAAATAAAGACCGAAGGCAACAGATAGAACTGAATCACTTAAGGATATGAAAAACGATGGGAGTTTCTGTCTTCCAAGTTCTGAATTCTCATTGGTTAACATATTTGCACTTTGTATTGGATTCGTGTGTGCTTGGATTAGTATTTCACACCTCGCCATGTTTAATAAATGGTTTCATTTTTACAAGGATGGAACAAAATATGTTTTACTTTGAACCAGCTAAAGCACTTTGTATCAACTCGTTACACAACCTAACAGGGACAGATTCAATAGTATTGTTATCACATGACAATAATGCTTTACCAATTGGTTGACATATTTTTTTAATTTAGTGTTGATAACAGTAATATATCATACCTAAGAATCTTAATATTTTACTAAAAACTGTGATCATTAGTTAATAAATTATGGAAACACTATTAACCTGAAATCTTGTCTTCGATGCTGCTAACAAGCACAGCACACCAGCTACATAGTGCCAACACAGCAACACGGACAAGTGGACAACACGTCAACACCCTCACTTACAGGTGGGCCATGTTTGTCCAGATGCAAACCAGTTGAATAGTTGATCTATAGTGGCTAGCTGGTACGGACTACAGATTGCTTCACGTCTTCACCCAGTGTAGAGCGAAACAATTTGTAAAACCTGGCATGAAACAGCAGATAAATTTGTCCAGTGCAAATGACCGGGAAATACTCTCATGCCAGGAAACGCTGGCCACTCTGGCACTCTGAGTCTGAGCTTGATTCATGCAGGACTGGAGGGTCCTGCAACGCAGGCACTCCACGCAACCTTGAACAGTTTGGCCAGAAAGCAAGAGGAGAAGCGCACGCCAACAGGTGCATCCTACCAGTCCATTCAGGCAGATCAAGAGGCCCCATCACGCCGCATTTAACCTCATGCGGTGGCGCCTCCGTATGTGGTGAAAGACCAAAGATTGAAGATTGATAAAGCTGTCATTGTAATAATTCTTGTTAGAGTTTAAAAGGTGTTGGCGTAATCAGAAAATACGTAACAGGTTTTTAGTGTTTAGAACCTCGAAGGGTTCAAAGTGTAGACATGAGTTCGAACTCTATCCGAGACCTCCGAAATGAATAATAACTACAAGTGTTCGATCCCCTCCTCCTTGCAAGGAAGATGGTATTTATAGGCACAACATAAACAGAATGTTACCAGATTACCCTGTACTTATAACCGACTATAGCAGTGATATACAGAGAATTACATAGGGGTAACATGGTAAAATACCGTATGAACACCGTAAAGTACTTGTCTTGTCAGATAGGACTGGAACCCCTAGTTTTGGCCCTTACTCCGGAGTGGTTTTAGGGCCTTCGAGTCAACCTGGTGAAGGGAGCGTTAAACCTGGTGAAGGGGAGCACCGAACCTGGTGAGGGGAGCACCGAACCTAGTGAAGAGGGCTCCGAAGCAATCTTTTAGTCAGAGTCCAGAAGTCTTCAAATGGTGCTTCGAAATTCGACGTCTCTTGATCAGCTCTTGGTCAATCCTTAAGTTCAGTGAGAGTCATTTTTCCCAACAGTAGCCCCTCGCATGTAGCCTTTCGAATGAAGGGATAGAATATGCTTTGAATTCAGTTGTACTTTGACCCTAAGAGCTTGATCGGGATATGCCGATTTCCAAAATTCTCTTCGACCGTCGATCGAGGAGCATCAAATGTAGCTAAAAAAGACAGGGCGTACCTTGGGAGCTTTAAACGACATCGGGCACGGTTAAATCTCCGAAGCCAAATCATCATGGAG
>KE372805.1:250955-275948 GCA_000418225.1 Zizania latifolia | reverse complement strand
ATTATAGTTTTTTATTCGATTAAGACTCTGTTTGATATGGTTTTTTAAGTCTGCCTTCTAGTTATAGTTAAAAATATTAGAAATAGAATTATAACTTTATTTTTTATTTATTAGATAACTAGTTAAGTGTTCGTGCATTACAAAAAAAAATTATAATATTAAAATAATATCATGTCACCACGTGTCAATGATAATGAGAACTCACGTATCAATGAGAAAGATTATGCTGGTGGTAGATTTACCTTCACTAGCTATTTTTAAAGTAGTATAGATCATAATAACGTTTACATATTTAAATTTATTTATAGCTACAATTTAATTTTTTTGAGTTAAAAATTGTTAGCTCTAGCTTAAAATTAGAACTAGAGCCATGCTGAGTAGGCTGATAAGGACACGAACGTCACGTTTTTATTAGTAGTAATTAAACAACTGGCAACAAAATTTGTGATGCGACCGTTAGCTAAAGTGGGAGCTGGATTTGTGTTAGGTAGAAATCCGTGGTGCAACGATCGACCTGAGCTCTACTCCTGTCAGTTATTTATCGCCAGCTCAACTAATGCACTTCAGTTGTTTCTGTCAGCAATAAAAGTATTAAAAAAAACACTTTTTTCGTGGAACTCGTACTGTAACGTGGACACGCCGCAGATCACATGTCGCAATGGACGAATGTGCTAACACGCAGCCAGCCCAAAATACCAAAACCCTTCAAACTAGGCCTGGACCAGAGCACAGCTCGACTGCTCGAGCAAGTCCAGCCGGGCTAAGAGCCTGAGAGGCCCAGTTCCCAAACCGGCCCACCGATAATGCTTCATTTAGGACGTAAGATTTGAAAAAATCGAATGACGTTTCAAGACTCATTGAAAAATATTTTATCAAGTTATCAAAAAATATTTTAAACAGATAAAATATCATGTGATATTGTTTGTAATATCAAGAAACAACAATATACAACACTCTTATTGTTATTTTTCAATAGTTAAAACTAAATGTTTTGTACATCAGAGTAAAATATTTCGATCTGTATTTGTCTGTGTTTTATTTTATTTGTTTTACTGAAACATTGTTTATTCAACGTCAAAATATCGTTCGATTTTAAAAAAAATTAGGACCGGGTTTCATCCGAATTTGTAGTTACTAATTGGATTGATAGGACTATCGTGTGGTTACTGACTCAGTAAGTGCCTGTTTGGTATAGTTTCAACTCCAAGAATTATGCTGAATCTGAGGATTTTTATAATATAATAAAATAGTTTAAATTTTTATTTTTAGTATAAAATAAAAAACTAAATTACTCAACTAAATACCCTTAATCCATTCACAGCTTCAGCTCTAGAATTTTTTAGAGCTAGATCGACCCAGCTCAAAAAATTTTCTGAAACTGTACTGTCCCAAACAGAGCCTAACTGTTATCTCACTCCATGGGAAATCACACGGAACGGCGCGCGCGGCAACCGCGGGAAACACGCACAACGCATGGATGAGACGGCACCGCGCGCGCGTCGCCCTCCACCTTGCCGTCCGGCCCGTTCGCGCCGCTCGACGCCGGCGCGCCCGGCCAAGCGGCCAAAAAAAAAGAGGAGGAGGTCGGCGGCATGAAAACCAACGACAACAACCACCGCCGACCGTACGGGTCATCGTCCGCCGTTTCCCTTCGGCGCGCTCACGGCGGCCCTTTTCAGATTCGTCCCGAAAGGAAAACCTTATCGCCGACGTCGTGGTCGTCGTGGTCGTGCCGTATTCGCCGGGCCATCGCCATCGACGTGGGCGATGATGCCAGCCCGGCGACTTGCCTTGCCCGTGGGGTTCACGTCACGGACCGGCCAGCCCGATCGACCTTTAGTACTCCGCTTTCGCTTCATTGGCCGGAGCTTCTCGTACGCTAGCTAACGGGTCACAGGCGTTTACAAAAATAAACTTCACTAGATTTGATCATCGATCGGCTTGCGTACTTGCATCATCGGAATGACCTTGATTCGCATCCAAGAAAAGGCTAGAACTGTATAAGACACATGGTAATACAATATATCTTGTCTGTTGCTATACGTCTCCAAGAGATATCTAATATAACTTTATATCTCTATATTAAAGATTTTAGTCTGAAATATATCTTCTTCTATTTAGTTTTTAATTTTTAGAGATCCCTAAAATCTCCATTCATCCTCCCTACTTACTTATATAGGAAATAATTTTTATTCTCTATCCGCTCTGGTTCTACCTATCGGTGATATATGAGATACAAATAAAAGGAAAGAGGAAATATTAAGTATGGTCCACCTGTCGATAATAAAAGAATAAATATAGGGAATATGATATTAGAAGTCTGCTAGAGAGTAAGAAGATTTAGAGATTAAATTTTATTAGGAGAACTTTCTGTATAGGATTTTATTGAACTAAAATTAACAGTTCTATTGTATATTCTCTAACATGTTCATAAAGCTGTTTTTAACCAATTAGTATAGAAATCAATTTAGAACATGATTTTGTAAACCCTCGTCGCTATCTGGAAGACGGATTTTCCAGACGGCGGCACACGGCAAGCTGCAGGTCCGTCGCAGCTCACCACGGTCGCTACACGCTCCGCTGTCCACAGTTATTTTTACTGTGCAAGCATCAGTCTACTTCGAGACTTGAGATCAAAAGTCAATGTGCCAGTTCGGTTGGTACTATCGCTTCACGGAGCTGGAAAATAACTTCAACATTAATAACAAACGACACCAAGCCAAACATGATATTCTCGTCTGCAATGGTATTTTGCAAGTCGCATATCTTAAAGAAAGTAGTTTTATATAAATTTCGAATAAATTACACTAATTCTTATAAAAATTATGTAGAATGTCTGTGTTTCAAATGAGCCCAGCGTCTTTATATATCTGGACCTTGCCTCTACCATATTCCCAGGAACACGCTATGCTCATGTTCTTTTTGTGTCTAGATAACTACAGACCAATCCATCCATGTGTTCTTTCAAGAACTTTTATGATACTTGAAAACCCTGAGCTTACCATCCAAATCTGAATATTGTACAATCGATCTGTGCCAACAACAACAGATGGGTCCAACTGAAAATCTATGGCAATTCCATCTTTGTTTTGCTGGGCTGTTGCTCTCAAGTCTCATCTGAACGTACGTAGTTGGGTTTTAGGTGGGTGGGGGCTGAACTCTATTTCCTCGTAATCGACATGAGGAACAGATAGCACCAAAAAGAATCGCAGGAGGATGTACCAGCCGAGCGCCATCGAAATATGTAATCTTGATTTCTATGCAAATAATTATAGGAATTCTGACCTGATTTAAGTTGGCTTCAAACAATTTCTGGGACCGGGATGAATGGACAGCTCTGAATTAATCAGTTGCTATATATATAACATGAGTATGGATGATTGGATGCTCATATGATCATGCGGAAATGATTAGTTGATCCTAGAATCTTCTACGGGTATTGATCACTGCTTTTTTAGAAGCTGGGTTAGTAGGCACATTAACTATGTTGATGCAAGGGGTGGATGAATAATGAATTTCAATTAATTATGAGATCTTCAGAAGAACAAAGATTGTAGGAGAACTCTTCAATGTTATGACATTTTCGAGCAAAATAGTCGTTGAAGTTGTTTACTTCCTATCAGGCTTAATTAAGCGTAGAAAGATAGTTGAAGTGAACCTAATGGACAAAGCAAAAGGTACGTGAACGACTGAACGTTTCAACTAGTTTTACCTGGACAGAAACTGGGAAATTTTTCAGCGGTCTGAAACTGACAAAACCTTCTCGACATGAGTCTGAAACTGCTACTGGTGTCACTAGTAATTTATTTTTCTCTGTGGAACATCGTGCAGTTTGTTAGTGGACTGGACTATAGAAGCCAAACTAAGTCCATTGTTCCTTCTACTTTTTTTAATTAGTGTTGATTGATTCATATAATGTCTTCTTCTCATCTTCCTGTGCACGAATAATTCCTGTCGCTCTCAGCAGTCCCTGTCATATTCCACACGGAAAATTTGTCGGTTTTTACTCCATGTATGATAGCAAATTAGCAATCCGTCTTTCTCCAGCTGAAAGCGATTTTTTACTGCTGTTGCGAATGTTTGAAGTTAAGACAATAAACGGTGCCTAATTAGCATCAGGAGTTCATACGCATATTCCTGCAAAGAATGCAGACAGAGGCCGGTCTAAATCAAGAACAGAGTGAAATGCACACAAAGGCACTGATGATTTGATTCATCCAGATGCCTCTGTTCAATTGGTGACTCATCAATCAGGTAGAGTGTTAATGAAACCGCCAGATCAACCTCATTGCTCAGGCACTGATTCCTCCAGAAATCGACATCCCAAACTTACCAAGAACCTGCTGGCTTTCATGGACAAAAAGATGGAATTTGAAGGTCACTTGGGGGCAACCTCCACTACATTTTCCTCTGGTCGCAATCTGAATCGGCTCGTCATTGTTTGGGTTTAAACCAAGCAACCTCTCATGAAAGGTGAGGCTTTTCTTTCGCCGGTGGAGGCGTCAAGGGCATCATTTTCTCAACAAGGACAAATCGATGTGGATCAATTTGGCCATTAAAAAAATTCCATATTGAATGGTCATGGCTGCCAGTTCCTTGAAGGCTCATGTGTCGTATTGTACAATTCAAAGCATACAAGTTTCTCCGTCATATTCTCCAAAAAAAACTTCTCCCTGACATCAAATGGCATCACCATCACCATGAACTGGAATCCATGATATTCCACGATATGTCATTAATGGTTCAACTTTGAGGGACTGATATTGATTCATGTGTGTCGGTGTTTTACCGAGCAGCCTATTAATAAAATTATTTATAATAGAGATTTATGTGTACGGAAGCGCTGTGATCTAAGTACTATATTTTCTAAGGCTAAGATGTATGATACAAATATATATAAGCTAAGATGTCTTTCAAGAGGTCTATCGTACTATTTCTTTATATAGTCAAGAGCGAGACATACAAACCTTAAACTCTGACCCGAGTCAGTTTCCTATTTATAAGGATATCTGTACATATTTATCTTTAATAGGTATCCGACTAGCTATAGTGATCCTTACTTACCGTGTCAGACTTCTTCATAGGCAGTACCAAACAGCTACATGAGCTACCTTTAGTCCAGTCCACCAAAACCAGATTATGTAGGGTTAATATCCTGACACCTGGTTAATCAGAAGGTTGTATATCGTCTCAAATTTGCGCAAATTTCATGCAGAAGCCATCGATCGAGCTTCTGACGCCGATATCTACTCTTCTTCCCCCCTGACAGTGTGGTCGACAAGCAGCCTAACTTCAGTTTAACCACTATACCGGGATTATCGTTGCTAATACTCCGCAATCAAAGGACCAAACGGAGATCTGAATCACGCGATTTGTGGCACATAATCTTCATCTCCGGCGACCGTCGATCGGGTGGCGCTCCGCGATTGCAGAAACAGCACAAGTGACTGCTGCAGCCTCATGAGCCATGAGCCTTTTCCAATTCCGCACGGATTGATCCGTCATAAAAAGAAGCGAATCTCTGAAGCACACGCTGCCACATGAGCCCATAACTATGAGGGTAATCCCTCTCAGCGACAAGGAATAAAAGGCAAATCATATCATGTGTTATTCTTACACCTCCATAATGTAAGGTGCTAATGCTGTTGCACTACGCGGCTAAGCTAGAAAGGCAACCAACGATGCCATGCCAACGCAACATTGCCCCTCCACCAACATTGGGAAGATATATACAAAGATCAGCTTTTACATTACCTTTCGGTTTTACCTCTACTGATCGTTTGCGAAAGCCGAACGGCTTTATCTGTTTTTCTTACAAAGATGATTGAAATTTGTCGGTTTTTTATTGGCTAGCGTCCAAATATTAGTGATAAAGTCATCGTGAGGTGAAATATTCACTACTTCCTCTGTCCCATATATAATATAGTACAACAAATTTGAACAATAATACTATCTAGATTTATTATACTATGAAATATCTCGTCTAATAGATTGCTATATTGCTATATTATAAGACGGCGTGGGTAGGTTTTTCATGCGCCGTGTATACTGTGCATTTGGCGCAGCAGAACCATCTCGATCGATCGGACGAGCGGGACTCCGCGTCCACCTCATCGGCGCGTCTACCACGCCGGGCAACCGCCTCATCGTCAAGGTCTCGTTTCCCACCATAAAATCCACACGCGCGGCCTCTCTCTTTTTCCTTCCAGAAGTGCCGACGCCGAGCACGCGGAGTCCTCGCGCTGCCGCCGCCAGGAGCCCTCCCCGATCCGTCCTCGCCGCCGCCGCCGCCGCCGCATCGGAAATCCACCGCCGGTAAGCACCTTTGCCCCCTTCCCTCTCTTAATTCTCTGTTCCGGCGTCGTTGTCCCCGCGCGCGCTGTCGCCCGGAGCCGGTTAGCCCATGGCCGCCGCCGCTGAATCGATCGCCGCCGCCTTCCCTCTCTGCTCCGACGAAATCCCACCGAAGCTGGCGAGCCGTCGCCTTACTTATTCTGTTCTCTGCTTGGTGCTGCCGCCGGCTTTGGTCGCCTGAGCCGACGCCATCGACGGACGCCCTGCTCTGCTCCTCCGCTGCCGCCCCGTCGCCTTCCTCCCCTCCCAGTTTACCGCCGCACGGCCTTCGTCGCCGGTCCGCTCGCCGCCGCCCATCTGCCTTGCGCCGCCTTCCGCGACAGGATACCGCCCAACTCGAGCCAGCCAGGGAGCCGAAGTCATTCCACTCTCCCTCTGCTTCCTTCGACGCATATGCCGCCGCCGGTGCCCCACAGCTCCGGAGACGCCGCCATGCTCGGCCTCGGATTCGCCGTCTTCGTCGGACCTTGCCGCTGCATCTCACACGCGCTCGCAACACCGCGGCACCGCCGGCACCGGGCCCAAGTGTCGCCATGCCTGAACGCCCCCGCCCTCTGCTTCAGCTCCGCCGTCGCTCTCCGCCCTGCTCCCGATCCGCCGATGAGTCCACCACCGTCGCCAGAACTAGCGCCGTTTCCCGCCGGAACCGACTGCACCACCGTCCGAATCGCCGGCGCCATGTTTTCCCCCTTTTCTCTCTTTTCTTCCGCCGCCGCCACGTCTCGCTCTCCGGTTGGGTGCGTGCTGCCGCTCGTCGCCGTCGTGTGCAGGCACCCGCGCCGCCGTCACAGCTGCCAACCAGACCGGCCTAGGGCCGAATCCATCAGCCCTACTCTGTCCCGCGTGCGTTGCTCTGCTCTGACTCTGTTTCCTCTCACCCGAACACTTCATTGCAATCGTCGAACTTCGGTGGATCGAAACCCGTGCGAAATCATTTTCAGTGTTCTTTTTTCCTTAACAAAATAGGCTCAGATTAGATGATATATCCAATTTTTAGATAGAAAATTAAAGATTTACTCTTAACATCTTACCTATATCTAAAATATCAATAACATATAAGGTAGAATGATAAATTCTTAATTTCTATCTAAATAAAAATACATAATCAAAAATTTCATTTTTCATGAATACGATAGTTTGATAGTTTGACAGCTGCGATTAGATTCGGTCGTCAACGAAATCGGTCGTTCGCTCATACCTATTCACCCTTTATCATTTGGCTCGTTTGTTCTAACATATTTGTTTAACGTCGGTTGATTCCTTCTCTTTACCCATCTGTCCGTTGTCCGCCCAGAATCATGTAAATCTAGTCATCAGGTAAAATCATTCCACACCAATGGTACTACATTGTATATATCAATAGTCAATCTCTAACACCATCATCGTTATACCACACTTCAATATCTTTGGTTTCATTCAATTTAATTCTAGAAATATTCTAGCAAAGATTCATTTTTTCTTTATAAATTCTATCATTTCATCTGAAACTAAAACTTTTGAAATTCATATCCGTTGGTGTGAGAACACTGTTAACGATGATCCAGATGGACCTCCTTGTGAGTTTAACCGGGGGCTGAGAGTTGTGATCGCTCGAGATGATATACGAGAGGATACAGGAAAGTTTAGATAGGTTTGTGCTATTAAGAGATGCAATACCCTACTCGTGTGTGTGATGGATTATCTTCAAGGCAAGGAAAGTCTCATAGGGGATTACAAGCCATGGCTGAGACTTTAGCTAGGACTCAATCAAAAGTATGCTATTCTTTACTTATGCTCTTCTTTCTCTATTTTTCTGTGTCTATTATAGTCATGATCCTTCTCTTTTATATACGCGGGAGATACCACACCGATCAAACCGAGTGAGCTACCCAAAAAAGCTATACCTAGGAGCCTAAAAAATTTGGATGATCTGGATTCGGTCTTCCTCGAGCGCCGCTCCACGGGGAATGATCATTATCAGACCCCCACCTATTAGAGACTAGAGAGGTTGATCGTGATTGGCTTGATTTGACGAGTAGCATGATGTCAGAAGTTTCCTTGTTGTAGGAAGTGCCGTTTGATAGGGTATGCGGGCTTTGACGAAGAGCTACTATATGTTGTTTTATCACTCATGTGAAAACTTGATCTATGAAAATAGATATCCATCATATCACCTTAGATAGAAAGATACGTGATGGTAAAGATAAGAGGGTGGCCTTGCCTTGGTCAATCCATCATGTGACAGTTGTAAGTCTTCTGAGCTCTTTAGAATGAGCTTGAGCTCAGGATGGTGAAGCTCGGAGATTCCACCTCGTGCTTTAGGAACCTAGGGACTTTATCCCATGATCACTGAGCTTGGGGGAAGCATCTTAGAGGCAGATTGCTCAAGAACAGCGAAGAAAATAACTAGATAACCTAGGTACTAATAGCATGACGCTGAGGTTTGAGTGACTCTTATCACTGTAGGAGTGATAGGGGTCCTCAAGGCACTTAGAAACTCGATAGCGCATAGGTTAACCCTAAGGGTTTGACCTTTTTAAGTATTCTTCTGAGTCCTGATCTAGACTCATATAGGTGGAGACTGGAGAGCTGGAAGATGTGGTGCCGCATCGCCCTGACCATGTGAGAGATGGAACCCGGGTTCCAGAACATCGACAATATCTTTTTCGTCCGAACTCTAAACTGATCCATTCAACTTCTTTAATTAATCTAAAATAATATTCTACTCAAATATGCACTTTGTTGGTAAAGTTCATACACCATCCAATACCATTCCATTCCTTCTATCTTTTTTTCCTTTCATGATTTATATGGTTTATGTGAAATCATAACTTCCAATATCCATACTTGTTTGGTCCAAACTATAATTTATTCCGTTCAGATTTTATAATTCATCTGAAACCATCCTCTAACTAATAATACACTTTTATTATACTATTTGTTTGGTTTGTCTTAATTTTTTTTGTGTCGTTTTATGTGTCACGCAGAATCCTGATTTGAAGGATCCAGAAATCTCACAGTCTGCAAGATCAATCGGAAGCATAAGACAAGTCTCGTATCAACCAGAGCGAACTGACCACGCCATGGGTGTGGTGGCGTACAAGGTGAGGTAAGCCAACGCGCGGCGTGTGATCGCCTGTCCATCCATCCATGGATGCCAGTGCGGGCGCCGTGAGCGCCTCCGCCGCGGCGGCCGTGGCAACCAACGGCTCCAACGGGTTTATCCACTCTGTGGTGGGATGGTACTCCTCGTCCCTGTTCTGGTGGTTTCTCACCGTTGGCCTCGTCGCTGCCATCCACCTCGCCTCCAGTTACATCTCTCCGTCGAGGTAGAAAAAAAATATAATTTTGAAACCAATTCTGATCTATAATGTTGTCTAATTGATAATTTTGTAGGGTTGGCCGATTGATGCTTTTTTTGTGTCTTTGGTGTTTTCTTGGGTTTCATCAGGAGCGATGATGATAAGAAGACGGAGAAGAAGGCGCGCCAACGTGGTTTCGCCGCCGGCGAGGAGAGTGAGGAGGCGGCAGATGGGAGAGATGAAAAAATCCTGGAGATGATGCGCAGCTTCAGCTTCATGCATACGAGCGAGGAGGATTTCATAGAGGATATGGTTACGTACGACCGTGTTGTCGCCAGGAGGGCGCCGGAACCGGTGGTGATGCCAGCTGTTGCGCCGTCGTCGACGACCTTCAGCTTCAAGTTTCAACACCAGTTACCTGATACTCTACTGGAGACGGCGGTGGTATCGAGAGAATTGCCAGTGCAAGAGAAGGAAGAGAAAGAACACGAGCAGGAGAAGAAACCATCGCTTCCGGTGCAATCTGTGGCGAAGCAAGAACGCGAGCACGAAGCAGAGGAAACAGAGGTAGTGATGGAAGAAGAAGCACAGAGCAGAGAGGTCGTGCAGGCAGCGCCGCCAAGGATCATCGCGACCACGCACAACTACCAGTTCTTGACGGAGCGAGACTTCCGGGGGCTCGTCAAGGAGCCGGAGGCCATCACGATGCGCGTGCAGGAATCCTTCGTGCCACCGCCGGCTGCTGCGGCGGCGGTGCAGCCTGAGGAGCGCCGAGTGGTCGACGGGGCCACCCGTCGCGTGTTCCTAACGGAGAACGACTTCCGTCCGGCGAGCAAGCCCAGCGCACGCAAGAGCGTGGCATCGCCGGAGAAGAGGACTCCGCTGCAGAGGCAGAAGCCGGTGAACTCCCCGCGCGGCGCGTCGAAGGGCAGCGCCGTGAGCAGGAGGACGAGCTTCGCGTCAGAGTTCTCCAGCTTTGGCGACTCTGACTCAGAGTCGACTGCTAGCGACGGGTACTCGGTGAAGGATCTTGTCGTCGACTCCGACAGCGACTGGTTTCTCTCAGAGAAGGACTTCCCGGCGGCCGCGCACGACGCCGGTAGCCTGAAGGGATACTACAAGGCCAAGGCGCGCAAGGCCATGGAAGCCCTCGACGAATCAGCCTACAGTCTTGAGCGGTCTTTCCAGGACTCGGCGACGATGGCGTCGCCGGGCTCGGTCGGCCAAGCTTCGCCCGACAGCATCGGCGATGGCTCTGCCAAGTACCCCGAGGACATGTGGTCCCGAAGCCCCTCGCCGGACGTCGAGTACAAAGAGGACGATTTGAAGGGGACCGACAAAGAAGCCGATGAAGCTGAATTGACGAACATGGAGGAGGTCAGCGTCGACATGAGCGACGACGAGTGCTCCTCCGATAGCAAGGAGACGGCAGCAGCAGCACCGGTGCATGATGCTTATTCTGAAGACGAGAACAGCTCGGAGCATTCAGAGAAGGAAACCATCACTATACATGATGATGTTTATGATGTCAAGAGGAGTCCAGAAGCAATCTCTGATAGAGAATTGGATGTTTCATCTCAGCAGGTTGATGTTCTTGAAGGAAAGATGATCCTAGAACCATCAAAAAAGAAACTTGTTGGTACGAAAATTCATTCATCTGAACTCATTGTTGATGGGGAAGAAATTGCAGCCCCAAATGTTCAGTCACAGCCGACAGTTTATGATGACGACAAGGGAAGTCCGCGGCATTCGGAGAGAGAATTTATCAGTACAGATGTTCACTCACATGAACTCATATCTGATGTCTGGAAAGGAGTTATCAGTGCAAATGATCAGTCATTAACATTGGGCGACAAGATAAGCTCTGAGCCTTCAGAGGAAGAATTTGTCGGTTCAAACGATCATTCGTACGAGGTTATTTCTGATGATAAGAAAGCAATCAGTACTACAGATGATCCCTCATATGAAGTAGTTTCTGATGTTAAGAGCATCCCAGAAACTCCAGAGCAGGAATTCGGTGCTATTGATCATTCACATGGGCTAGTCACTGACTCAAGGATCATCTCAGAGCCTATAGAAGAAGAAAATGATAGCTCAAATGATCGTCCGAGAAATGCCACTCGACATGTCACCTTCTCTGTTGCCGAGAATGAGAAGGCATTGGACGAAGTGGTGGAGGATCAAGAAGACAATTGGAAGGATTTGACAGAAGAGGAAGAAGACGAGCTGGAGTCACTGTGGGAGCATCAGGATCTGATTGAGCAGCTGAAGCTGGAGCTGAAGAAGGTGCGGTCGATCGGGCTACCGACGATCCTAGAGGAGTCGGAGACGTCAAAGACACCGATGGAGGATCTCAAGCCATGGAGGATCGATGCCAAGTTCCTTCGCGAGGACCCGATGGATGAGTTGAACAAGTTCTTCAAGAGTTACAGGGAGAGGATGAGGAAGTTTGACATACTGTGCTATCAGAAGATGTATGCGATAGGTATGCATATTTTCAGTTTTTCAATGTTACTTGTTTACCCTTATTTATCTTCGATTCTAGTAATTTTTGACACTTAAAGTAAAGCTGCACAGCTATTTCAATCTGAATTTAATCCAAGAATCAACTATGGGGAGAATCATGATTCATGAACCATATTTCTTTAGTTTAGTTAGAGAACTACTGAAATGCTATTCACATTGATTGCAACTTTTGTGACCATCAAGAGTATCATCTACTAACTTTTTAAAATGCTAGTTAAGGATAAATACAGCTTTATGATGCTTTACCTAGCAAATATTTTGTTCAACTCAGTGTACTACAAGCTATGATTTTTTTTGTTGATTGAATCTTCTGTGCTAATATTGTACTGCAATGGAATTTATTGTAGATTTTCTCCAGCTCAGAGGGCCTAAACAGTCGACGAGCTCCCTAAAAACCTTGCCGCCAACTGTAACATCCATCCTGTCACACAATCTGCGGTCATCGCGTCGGAGATCACCCGAGGACCCGTCTGAAAGGTTTCTCAAGGAGCTTAGATATGACTTGGAGACGGTTTACGTTGGTCAGATGTGCCTGTCATGGGAGTTTCTCCGGTGGCAGTACGAGCAGGCCCGTGACCTGCCAGAATCCGACCCTTACCACAGTCATCAGTACAACCAGGTGGCTGGAGAATTCCAACAGTTTCAGGTAGTAGTTCAAAGGTTCGTGGAGGACGAGTCCTTCAAGGGCCCTAGGCTACCAAATTACATCAATAACCGATGTGCTCTTCGTAATCTCCTGCAAGTACCTGTAATAAAAGGTTAGGATGAGATTTCATAACTGAACAATCAGATAGTTCATTTTACTGCTCTATGTTATGCCTGAAATGACTTAATTTTACATGAATGTTTGATTGCAGAGGACAGCTTGAAGGACAGGATGGAGGATCAGCGCAAGGGAAACTATGTTATAACGAGCGAGGAGTTGGAGATGATCATGGAGGAATGTATGCGCATTTTCTGGGAGTTCATCAAGTCCGACAAAGTCGAAACGACATCAGTGCTCAAAGGATTGTCGGGCACTCATGTTGAGCTCCAGGACCCTTTAGACCATGACCTTATGATGCACATCCATGCCACGTTACAAAAGGTAAGCTTACACAGCACCGACAAAAGAGATGATTTGCTACAGTGCTAGTAAAAGTACTTGTTGCATTACATGACACTGAATAAGCCTGAAATGGATGCAGAAGGAGAAGAGGCTGAAGGATCACCTGAGGACCGGCAACTGCATTGTAAAGAAGTTCAAGAAGCCCCAGGAGGACAATTCAAACGAGAGCCTCTTCTTCTCACAGGTCGACATGCGGCTTGTGGCACGGGTTTTGAGGATGCCGAGGATCACCAGCGAGCAACTGCAGTGGTGCAAGGCAAAGCTGGACAAGATTACACTGGTAGATAGAAAGATCCACAGGGAGGCTTCATTTTTGTTGTTCCCCTGTTGAGAGTATAAATATATATATGTTTCTTTTGTTCTTTTCCCCCTCATAAAGCATCTCCCCCATGTAATCCACGGTTTGTAGGTTTTCTTAACCTTTTAGTAATCTAGTTCTTTACACATATCCAGTAATCATAACTGTAACATAAATTCAGAATGCATAGATTTACAGTGCTTATAGAGTCACAGTACCTAGCTAGAATACAAAGTGTAATAATCATCATCTCCTCTCGAGAGAAAACACCTATCAGAAATTCAGAATGTACAGATTTCCACTTGAGATGAACTGTGTCCTCTTCACTGTCAGTCACCACATGGATACAGCTGCTGAGCTTGTAGTACTGTGATGTGCAAATGAAGCAGCAGTAAGGGCTGTGCTCAAGCAAAGATCAACTCAGTGCATGCTCAGTTCTGGCTGGACAATTTGTACCCGATGATGGTCCACTGCACTGAAAAGTCTGAAACCACAATTATTGATCACATTGTATTACTTCTGTCCTCTGGGTGAAGATGAACAGTGCCCCCTTTTGCTTTCCACATGAGACATCTAATGGCGGCCTTACCGATCCTAACAACCCAGGTACTAACTGCAGACACTGCATTTCTGCATGCTGCAACCGGAGAGAGACAAATCATAACTCACAAACGATGAAGAGGCAGCAGCTGCTGCTGCTTGTTTCAGAGGGTGTCAGTGTGTGTGGAGCTGGGGACCTTGCCAGCCGCCGCCAATATCAGCAGGAAATGCGAGGCTCTCGTAGCAGACAAAGAGGGTGCATATGCAACTAGATGCAACACAGGCTGTCCGGGGCCGAAGCCTCCATTACGGCGGCGGCACGAACAGTTAGAGCTCAACAGCGCCGACGGTTGTGGAATGCGGATGTAAGTATGTAACTGGTATCTGCATCTGATGCAAGGCTGGAGGTTGGACATGAGTTGGAAGATAACAAACAGTGTCAACCAAATTCGATTTTTTTTTTTTTGCAGAGAAAATTAGTTTGAGGATTCCAAAAACTGGATTGGTGACGACCAATTTGCCACTGATAACTCGAACTTAACGATGCTGACAACAAAATTTCTAGCTACCTAAGTAGTTTAGGTACTGACTCTGAGTTTTGTACCATGCCTGATTTTACACGGAAGTAACACTTAGCTACTTAGCTACTTAGCTAGCAAGCTGACAGAAGATCACAGAAACAAGAATCTGAAATTCCCCTCCAACCCCGCAATCCGGTGAGTTGACAGGATCGTTCAGCTCACTAGGAGTCTACACACCTTGTCTATAGCAAATTGCGTTGCAGATATGATAGGTTGGGAGGTGGTTACAGTTTTAGCCGAGGGATCTATCCGGTGACTATAGTGTAGGCTTCACAATTCAATAATGCTTTATTTAGAATGTCTAAGGTTTGAAAAAAATTGGACGGTATTTCAACCCTCAGTAAAAAATGTTTCAGATAGATAATATTAAAAAACAACTATACGTAACATCTTTATTGTTATGTTTCAATAGATAAAATTAAATATTTTATATATTGAAGTAAAATATTTTAATATAGATTTGATTGTGTTTCACTTTATTTATTTTACTGAAATATTTTTTATCAACTAATGAAATATTTTTTACTGAGTGTTGAAATATTGTCTAATTTTTTTCAAAATTTAGGACGTCAGTACAGTGGTTTCATCCTTCACAATTTCATGAAATTTCACCAGAATTTCGATCTTTTCTAACCGGCATGAAAACAAAAGTACGTTGGTATTTCAATAGATTTCGGTGGATTTCGATATTTTCGTTTGAACGTCAACACATTTTAACGGGCTTTGGGCTAACGAAAACGTCGAGGCTGCTGAACGGGAGCCGTTCTCGTTCAGCAGCCTCGATTAGACGATTTCAACAGTTTAATGGGCTTTGGGCTAACGAGACCGCGGCTATACGGCCCAAGTAGATCCAGGCCATCCGTATCCAGCCCATTAACGAATCGAGAAAATCCTAGCCGTCCGCTTTAGGTTAAGGCCCCGGGAAGCATCCATTTATATCCACCTCCGCCGCCACGCGCTTGCTCCCCCCTCTCTCCCATTTCCACCCAGCCTCCTCTAGGGTTTATCCACCGGCGACTACGCGGCGGCGGCGAGATGGTGCAGCGCCTCACCTACCGGAAGCGGCACAGCTATGCCACCAAGTCCAACCAGACGCGGGTCGTCAAGACCCCAGGTCCGGAACCTTCCCTTCCTCGGCGCTCGCAGTTTTTCGGTTGCTTCTCGATCTGTTTCGGCGAAGGTTTGCGCTTGGCTGATCGGCCTGTGGCGTTGCGATTGCAGGTGGTAAGCTCGTGTACCAGTACACCAAGAAGAGGGCGAGCGGGCCCAAGTGCCCAGTGACCGGGAAGAAGATCCAGGGAGTGAGTGCCTGCTTAACCTAGCCTTTGCAATGTATCTGCTGATTGCTTTAGTTGTTTTCGGTAGGATGATTTCTGGTACGGATTGATACAGTGGCGCTTTGGGAATTTAGGTTAGGCCGACGTGTATGTGTCAAATGCTGACAAATTGGTATTTGTTCCTCGATCTTAGTATATCACTGCGTTTGTAGTGCACTAGTGCTGCTTTGTGATGCTTAGCAAGCACCTGTTAACGGCTTCTTATACGCAAGGTGTGTAGTTGTGCATCACTTGGTGCCAATAAATGATTCCTTCTAGTGGATTGGATTTTCTTGGTATCTAATTCATGTACGGTGTCATTGTTACCTGTCAGCCTGGCATTTCAATGTAGCACTACTGCCTTTTCCGCACTGATTCAATCATACTAGTATTATTTAGTTTTGTAGTTTACCCATATGGCTGTTTCTTCTGTTTGGTTTATATACTCTTAAAATGGTACACATGTGCATAGTACATTTTGATTCTCTTTATTCTGATTTGTCTTTATTTAATTTTCTGTCAAGTATATATGGTACCCATATCAATCTGATGATTATTGGTAGTTTCCTAAGGCGATTAAGGTATAAACTGATAAGTCATGAGTGTCATTTAGTAATCAGGATTTGAGCATTGGACTTGTTAGGAAGTAGGAACTAAATCCCAAAAAATATGCAAACGGAATCCTCCCATCTCAATGAGGTACTCCCTCCTGTTTCATAATTCCTGGCGATCTGGGCATATTCTCATATACCAAGGAACAATTAATTAGTATGTATATTTCCTATTTTATCCATATTAAATATGGTTGTTGTATTTTTTAGTTAATGAGCTAGCATGCATGTAGGGATATATGAGTCCAAAGTGATCTCTTAATCACCAGAACGTTAGCAATTAGCATCGAACGATGCTAAGTCTCGAAAGTCGAGAAATATGGAACCGCAGGGAGTAGTGCCATAGGCATATGCCCAATGATGGGTGTAAGTGGGTCAACCTGTGAACCCACTTACAGGTCAATTAAGTGGGCCAACCTGTGTTCTACCCACTTAATTGGCATATAAGTGGATTTGTGGGTTGACCCACTTGCACCCTACTGTGCAATCTACCCCTAGGCCTATAAATTGTTTTCTCGTTCATGCTTGTCATTGTGGTTTGTAGTATGTACTGCACTGGAAAACATTTCTGATTCCTACATGAATCTAATAACTTCCATTTCTTTTGTGATGAACTTAATATTGATGTTGTCTATGGTGACCATATTAATGCGCTTCTTACAAGCTTTTGCATAGTTAAGCACTGACGTGTTGCCACTTTTAGTTTGTTATTTCGCTGGCATGGTGCATTGTCTTAAGTTTCAGTTTGCTCATACCGTGACTTCCATTTACAGATTCCCCACCTCAGGCCAACTGAGTACAAGAGATCCAGGTTGTCTAGGAACCGCAGAACTGTGAACCGTCCTTACGGTGGAGTGCTATCTGGAACTGCAGTTAGGGAAAGGTCAGCCAATAGGCTTCAACATCTTCATATGGTACTATCTTGATACTGTATTTTATGTCACCTCATCTGATTCATATTGCCTATTTGCCTTGCAGGATCATTCGTGCTTTCTTGGTTGAAGAGCAGAAGATTGTGAAGAAAGTCTTGAAAATACAGAAAACCAAAGACAAGTCAGCCTCAAAGTAGAACTCTTCCAAGTGAAATCAAGACGACGCTGTGCTGTAAACAAGAAAACGTTTTTGTTGATGGTGATGATCAATGGTCTAGCCCCTTCTAGCTGAATGTTTTAGTAAAACCGTCTGAGTGTGGAGTACTTGAAACCCTTCTACCATTGTGATGCACCGATCTCAAGTGTTGTGAGACATTTGGTCCGTTCTTTTGTTCACTTCTAGACTGCGAATGAATTTTAGTTTACTTGAGCTGATATTTTATAATCGTCTCTTGCAATGCGGTAGTTCTCATGCACTGCTATGTTTCTCTGCTGCATTGCAGAAAATCTTTGTTTGTGCCTCGGTTTTTGTTAACCCCTAAAGTTAAATTTTAGGGAATTTCTCCAAAACAGCCTTTCAATCCATCCCGTATCTCACCATCTAGATTCAACCCGTCCCCTATTTCACTAAAGTCTCTCATCCTCTCTAGACGCAGGGTGAGACGCAGGGAGTTCATATCACCCATATCCTTAATTACCAATCTTAAATCGATAATTACTGTTCTATTCTTAAATCGTAAAATGTATCATTTTGATGTTTCTAAAATATGGAGAAGTGAAATGCATGGAGTAAAACTTATGGTGTCATCTACTGAGTGCATCGGCTCAAAATTAGGAACAGCGCCAGAGTGAGCCCAAAGTAAAAAATTAGAAGTAATTATGCACTTGAGATAATAGTTAGAAGTAACTTAGATAAAAATTTAAAGTAACAGCAAAATGTTATGATAGATAGTTACAAAAGAAGTTATAAAGCAGCTTCATAGAATTTTTTTGTTTGAAGCAACCACATATATTGTACACCAAGAAAATATGGCGTTTTTTAACTAAAGTAATTCGTTTTCATGTAGAAATCGTCTTCAAAAGTTTATGTAGTCTTGTAATTCAGCCCATGTGTAATCCATGACGATAGCAATTAACAAAGAATTCAGCCCATGGGTAATCCACGACGAATTCAACCCTAGTTCAATCCGTCAGTAATTTTACCCATGATGAATTTAGCGGATGAATAATCCATCACGAATTTGGGCCATTTACGAAATCACGCCCGTTTAGAGTGCATTTAGATTTTAGAGTTCGTCCCGTCCCATATGAACGAAAACGAAGTCGTGGCTTAACTACTATAATCTGACGTCCCAATAGAATTGAAGTTTGCTACTGCCCATGCACTGTTGACAGAATGACAGGGTTTAGGATCCATCTAGGTTTTCAATAAAAAATGAAAGTCCATCAAATTATAGATAAAGCTATTAATCTACGATCTATTTAGACGATTCGCTTCATCAAACCATGGCAAAAAGGTTATAGCATGCAAACTCGTGCAGCGTGTTCTTGCTTGCTTGCTTGGGTATATGACCAAGATATTAGTTGGGACGAATACAACATTCACCAAAGTTGAACGGAGGTCAGAACAAACAGTGTTGATTCCTTTCTACAGCTAATCGTGAACTTGTGTCTAGCAAAACAGTGAATTTATAGGTAGGTTACGACCATTTGAATGATGAATGAGAAATGCATTTAATTTAGATAATATGCTAAATTAAATGAAATTTCAATACAAATATTTTCTGCAAATAAAAAGTTTGTCAAGAATGGGATTCGAACCCATGCCCTTTCGGACCAGTACCTGAAACTGGCGCCTTAGACCAACTCGGCCATCTTGACTTCATCAATCGAGTTCTTATATATTAGTAAACATGTAATCCTCAATTTAATTACATGAAAATTCAAGTTTTCGAATCGTTCGTTGATTCGTTCTCCAGCAATGGCTCGCGCTCGAGAAGATTCCCCTCCTCCAATCTCCATCTCCAGCCATCTCTGATCTCTCCTCCCCTCATGCCATCTCCATCCCTCGTCCGCTCCTCCACTGCTTGCACTCCCGCCCACCTCCGCGCGCGGTCAGCCTCCGCCTTCGTCTTCGCCACGCGCGCGCCCCACCTGCTCGGCGGAATGCCGCGTCCACCCGACCGCCTCGCGCGGCTCCCCGCGGAGCTCGCGTCCTTCGCCCGCGCGCGCGCGGCGGGGCACGCGTCCAGCCAGTTCTCCTACGGTAACGCGCTTGCCGCATGCGCCCCCGCGGGGCTGGTCGCGCTGGCCGAGCAGGTCTACTGCGCCGCCTGGAAGGACGGGCTCTCCGGCAGCGCGTACGTCTGCACCGGGATGGTAGACCTTCTCGCCAAGAGCGGCCGCCTCCGGGACGCTCTTAAGACGTTCGCGGACGGGGACCGGAGCAGCGCCGTTTGCTGGAACGCGGTTATTTCCGGGGCGGTGCGGAACGGCGAGGACGGGCTCGCCGTCGAGGTGTTCCGTGATATGGTGTGGGGTTCGTGTGAGCCGAACTCGTTCACTTACTCCGGGGCTCTTAGCGCTTGCGCGGCGGGCGCAGAACTGGGACCTGGGAGGGCGGTGCATGGTCTGGTTCTTCGGCGTGACCCTGACTACGATGTGTTCATTGGAACATCGCTAGTTAATATGTATGCAAAATGTGGTGCCATGGGTGCTGCCATGAGGGAGTTCTTGAGGATGCCAGTCCGGAATGTGGTTTCCTGGACCACTGCAATCGCTGGTTTCGTGCAGGGAGATGATCCAGTAAGTGCGATGCTACTACTTAGGGAAATGGTGAGGAACAGTGTGGCAATTAACAAATACACAGCCACGAGCATCTTGCTCGCTTGCTCTCAGATGTCTATGGTACGAGAGGCTAGCCAGATGCATGGTATGATTATGAAGACACAGCTCTACTTGGATTGCGTCGTCAAGGAGGCTTTGATTTCCACATACACAAGCTTTGGGTCTATTGAGTTGTCAGAGAAAGTGTTCGAAGAAGTTGGCACGGTAAGAAATAGAAGTATCTGGTCAGCCTTCATATCCGGGGTCAGTAATCATAGCCTTCCGAGAACAGTTGAGCTGTTAAGGAGGATGTTTTGTCAAGGTCTAAGACCAAATGACACATGCTATGCTTCCATGTTCAGCTCTGTCAATTTAATTGAGTTTGGCAGGCAGCTGCATTCGCTGGCCATAAAAGATGGGTTCATCCATGGCATTCTTGTGGGCAGCGCGCTCTGCACCATGTATTCTAGATGTGATAATGTTCAGGATAGCTTCAAGGTTTTTGAAGAGATGCAGGAACGGGATGGAGTTTCATGGATATCAATGGTTGCTGGTTTTGCTACACATGGTCATTCAGTTGAGGCATTCCTAACGTTCAGGAATATGATTCTTGATGGTTTCAAGCCAGACCATGTGTCTTTAACTGCCATTCTTTCAGCTTGTAATAGACCAGAGTGTTTACCCAAAGGGAAGGAAGTTCATGGACATGTCCTTCGTGTCTATGGAGAAATCACATTCATTGACCATTGTTTTATTTCTATGTACTCAAAATGCCAAGTAGTACAAACAGCTAGAAGAATTTTTGATGCAACTCCATGCAAAGATCAGTTCATGTTGTCTTCAATGATATCTGGATATGCTACAAATGGTTGCAGTGAGGAAGCGATCTCACTATTTCAGCTTATGGTGGCAACTGGTTTTCAAATAGACAGTTTTATATGCTCGTCTATTCTTAGCACATGTACTGACATTGCAAGACCATTCTATTGTAAATTACATGGATACACAATTAAATCAGGTATACTGTCTGATCTGTCAGTAAGAAGTTCACTTGTGAAGGTGTACTCCAGAAGGGGCAATATGGATGATTCTCGTAAAGTTTTTGATGAAATAAGTGCCCCGGATTTAGTTGCATGGACTGCTGTAATTGATGGATATGCTCAGCACGGAAGTAGTCAGAATGCCTTGGCAATGTTTGATTTGATGATTCAGCTTGGAGTAAGACCAGATGCTGTTGTACTAGTGAGTGTTTTGTCTGCATGCAGCCGCAATGGTTTGGTTGAGCAAGGTTTTAACTATTTTAATTCAATGAGAACTACATATGGGGTTGAGCCAGAGTTACATCACTACTGTTGTATGATCGATTTACTTGGTCGATGTGGGAGACTTGAAGAGGCAAAAGAATTTGTTGACAGTATGCCTATAAAACCTGAACCGGTAGTATGGAGCACGCTACTTGCTGCTTGCAGAGTTCATGAGGACACTGTACTTGGACGGTTTGTAGAAAATAAGATTCGTGAAAATAATTATGATTCAGGTTCTTTTGCAACTCTGTCCAACATTCTTGCAAATTCTGGAGACTGGGAGGAAGTAGCGAGCATCAGAAAAACAATGAAGGCTGTGGATAAAGAACCTGGATGGAGTATGGTGTAAAAAATGAAATGCTTGAGGAGATATATACAAAAAAGGAATTCAGCACAATATCTAAAAAGATGTATTTCATGAGTCTACAAGCAGCTACAAAGATAGAAATACCTTGTCCGCATATTTCTGTTCTGACCAAGAAGTATTACAGAGTATGTTCATGATTAAAACTTCTATAGAGATTCCTTTTTGAATTTCCCTGAGCTATTTTTTAATTAGCACATGCACTAAATCTTGAGTTGGAGTGATGATACTGTGGAAATTGGAAATAAACACCAGTTGGTTATATGTGGTCCTGTCCATGGAAAGGATCTGCCAGTTATCAAAAGTTCTCACTGATGGGAGAACTGATTTTTTTTTCGCCTTTCTGTGTACTTAGGTAACTATTAGCTTTATGGGATATTTCTTACTGAATATAGAGCACAGCACTAATTCTCAGAGGACGTGAGGCTTTATAGTACTGTGAAACTCAACATATATAACCAAGTTATTCTTTTCTCAGTTAGCGTTTATGTTAATATGAGTAACTTTCAGGTATAAATCTGACCAGTCATATGCAGGAGTACCCTGCAAGATTGTAGCACGGAATAAGAGTCATCCCAGATTTCGTCATTATCTCTACTAGGTAAATTACATAACTGAACATTCACAATGGTAGGTATTTTGCTAATAGCTGAAGATATGTCTTGGTATTTATGTTTATGTGTAGCATTTTTCCGTAAAACAGATGTTGGTCAATGGTCATCTCTGTGAGAGATGGGGTTTAAGGGAGAGGCTCACATGGCATATTGCCTGCCCAGTCATCTGAAGGATCTGCCCTTAAATCAAATGGAAACTTTATTTCCTGTGGGATTCCACATTCATTGCCTGTACTGCATTCATTACCAGTTCTTGTTTATGGATCTTCATCACTCTTTTCAATGCCTCCATTTGTGCCTATAACCCAGTCTACTTCATATCCATTGCATGGTTCTGTCTGTCTAAGTCCTATGTCTTGCGAGGCTTGATTCATGCTATTGATTATTCCAGGGGTTATGCTGAGAAGCAGTGATGTGGCACCCGGTGAATTCTGCGGGGTTTGTGTTTCAAACGTCAAGGTGACTGGACAACTATGGATGTCTTTGTCTGATTTATGAGTTAAAGATGGACTGCAATTAAAGTTTATGACTTTGCAAGAAGATGGATGTCTTTGCAAGAAGATGGATGTCTTTGTCTGATTTATGAGTTAAAGATGGACAACCATCTTGTGAATTGTTGAGCTTCTTCTGCTGCTGCCCCTGCAGGCACTGTTGACTGTTGAACTGAGTTGTTGGTATTTCAACTTCTGCTGAGTAAGAAGAACTCTCCAAAGCAAAATGTGAAGCTTGTATGGAGTGTATAGCATATGACAGATCTGACTTTGCTGTTGCAGTTGATTGAGTACCGCAGGAGTGAGATAATGCTCTTTGTGCCTTAGAACCAGGCTTTTTAAATAGGAAAATTTTAAATATCTTACAAATAGACCAGGCATCCTGTTTGGCGCAGAAAAAAAATATCAGAATGATACAATACATATACTGATAGACAGTATTTTACAATTTCTGTTATTATAACTAAATAATTCTGGTAAAATGCTCACTTTGGCAGGTATGTTTTTGTCTATTGGTATTTAGGAAGTGAAGGGTTGGTGAGTGAAGGAAGCCTCAACTCATGCATCATCAAATCAGTCTTGAGCCCTTCTGCTGCTCTTCCTTTATAAAAGACAGAGATTTCTTCAGGCCTATGCACTTGCTTCCCTCAGAAGAGTAAATGGGCTTGTCTGTTCCATTTGCTTTCCAGAATCCAGCTCATGTTACTCTATTTGGTCTTACAAGTTCTGGTCTCTTGGGCAGTAGAAATAGCATTATTTCTCCCGAGAACTTGCAAGCTCTATCCATTAGTAAGATGGTATATAAGATATCACAGAAAGTAGAGGTGAATAGAGCATGGCAATGAAGTAGGATGTGACAGAAAGTCAAAGAGGATAACTATATATGGACTGGTCTTCTTATGAAAAGGTATGACTTAATTATGCCCCTGTTACAGATAGGCGCTCTAACTCACTAATGAAACAATCATTGACACTTCTGCCATTTTGATGTTTAATAAAAACTTAGTAGTGGGTTTGAAAGCTTTTACATGCATCTCCACAATTTTCGATCACTTATTTGTGGTGTTGGTGTAGAAGTCTTCAACTCTTCATCAGATAGGATCTGAACTTATTTGAATGCTTGGACTTTTGGTTTACCTGTTGCCTGAAGTGTTGCTGCAAGTGTGCCAAATTTATTTCAGCAGTAAAGCTTTGGAGTTTGGACTTGAAGGGAAGTGATTCTCTGTTGAGATTCTTAGGTACTAACATATAGAACAGTTGTGAAAACTGAAATTTCATCTTCATGCTGTAGTTTATTTAAGTAACAAACAGTTGTTTATTTTCTGAAAAAACATACAGGTAAAAATGGAAAGGATTAGCTAGCTCTTTCAGTGTTTGCCTGGTTGAAGTAAGATGGTGGGTGCAGAATACTTGTGAAATCCTAATTTAGCCTTCATATGGGGCATGATATCTGTATGGTAATACATGCTATGTACACAAACTATACTCCATTTTTTTTGTTAATGAAAACATGGTTGGATAGTTGTTACGTTCAGAAGTTGCAGAGGTTACTTTCAGAAATGTGAATCTGCAGATAGTTGTTACTTTCAGAAATCTGCATATAGTTGTATCTTCAAAACTGAATAAACTGTTGTCCATTCACTAACAAAAAGAACAAGAGGTGCAGAGAATAACAGCTTACTTGGGAGATCCCATGGATCATACTTGTAGATGTCTAGTGGCCTGATGAGCTCATTGGAAAGGGGCTTTTGCTGAATCTTTCTCTTGAGATAGAAACTGACCAACTCTTCATCTGTAGGTTGATACCGGAAACCAGGCAGAAGTACATCCTCTGACTTGTCCATATCACTTCTCCCATCGATAATTCACACAGTTAAAGCCTTACACTGCCTTTTGTCGAAGTAGTG
>KE372805.1:234202-250770 GCA_000418225.1 Zizania latifolia | reverse complement strand
AAACAACAAAGCAGTCTCTTTGAAATCAGTATACCATGCCCACCTGTATTGTTTGTTCATAAGCAAAGGGCACAATACTTATAGCTGACAACTGACTAATACAATGCAGGATAAGAATGGTACTTCGATGGACCTAAATATAAGATGTTAAAACAGGAAGAGAAGATTATCAATCTGTATTTGAGCTACATGAAGTGATGAAACTTCCCAAAACCCTCGTATTTTATGCCTCGTACATGACTAGATGAGGCCCACAGGTATAGATACCTCCTTGCATTAAATAATCCTTTACTCCTCTTTCTGAACACATTTGACTTGTTTAACCGGAGATTAGTATCTCAATGAAGACAAGCTTATCAGCATCTGGGGATTATTAACCCCTTACCATTCACACCAAGATAATGATATAAGAGTGTAGCGTGTCCATTAATTTTACATTTGTCATTCTCAATATCCAAATGAAATAACTGTTAGTATATATTGGAAGTTAAACACTTCTTAATACATTGTAGTAGGCACCAATATTACAAACTCGAGATTCCTAACTTCTAAATTCATTTTTCTGCAAGAATACCAAGGCACGTTCCTTTTTTACTCTGATTTGTTTTGTATGAACAAGTTCTTGAGTAGTACAAATACCTGAAGATCGATTATCAATACCAAGCATGACAGTTCTGCACTCCTACAACTTGTACAAGCGCCCTGCTATTACATCTTTCTGATTCCTGGAGGCAAGAACTTCCACAAACAAAAACATCCAATAGGTAGGCATTGAAAGCTTAGACGTTGGTGTGATGCATGGGTGACGGTGTGATCATTCCAGTGTCTTGAAGACAAGATTTTGGTCGTGCTGACAAAAAAATTGGTGTCAGAAAGGCCTCAGAACATTTCCAATGCCTCCCCAATCACAGGCAAGGGATTGACAATCCAGTTATTTTCATAATTTGGGATAACAAATCTGATCTCGATTGGGAAAACTTCTTGCCTCCTGTCAGTACCGAAAATCGGAAATGGCTTGGGTCAAAGTCTAACCCTGCAAAAGTAAGTCTTCTGCGTCTCTTACTGCTGCATTCTTGGGTTCTTGGAACGCTGTACCTGCCTATGTTGCTTGGGTTGACATTACACATAAGATTTTAGATTTCAAGTCGGAGATCACCTATGGAGCGTGTCCACGTCTTGTTTTAACTTCGAGTTGGATTTTTTTCCTAAGAACAGCGAAAGCGTAACAATTACACATTTAGATTCCGTGTAGTTTACATTATGTGCTCTGGACTGGCATTCGCATGCATGCAAATATGTTATAGTGTAATAAGTTATTGGAACTTTGTTTTGTATAAATTCAAGCTAGATCTTCATGGATGAACACAAACAGAATTATTTTCCTTGCAGTTTCTTTTTGGGAGTTATGGGGGAAAATAAAAATTACTTGGAGACTAAACAATGAGCACTGAAGACTAAAATAAAAGGGATCCCATCATTCTTTTCAAGTATGTTTGCTCAAGATACTAAAGCATATGCACAAATCCGTAAACTGATCAGTCAAAACCTTCAAGATGCTCCCAAAAGCTCCTTGATATCATACCCTTGCAGCTGAAGCAATTGAAAATTACATGTCAGTAACATCTCACTAATTACTACTTGCATCATATATGCCAGAACATGCCATCCAAATTAACCAATTATACAGATCGACAAATTATGGGATAGCTGCCCTACTCATGTGCAATCCTTGATATCATACCCTTGCTGTAAGACATACCTGAAGAAAGGTTAGCAGTACTATTACTCCTGAGTTCCAAAATGCATGTATTGTGATAGGAGTTAGCAGATTATGGGTTTGAGCATATGAAAAACCCAACGCAAGACCTGCATACCAATCAACAAAGTTATGGAAATATAATAATCTCTGAATAATTATGTGTCAATAAAATATTGACATTATAGTTAGCCTCAAAGAAAATCCCACTGGTCATAATTGATCACAGTATCACTCTAAAATGTTGCATCTATTATCTTTCTTAATAAAAGATCACAACTATGGCATAGCACATGACAGCAATACTTTACTACGTCTAGTTTGTTGATGACCAAATACACTCATGCACTTTGTTAAACATGGAAGATTGGAAGTCACATGGTTTCATATATTATGTCTAAATCTACATAGAGACTTACCAAGTATAAACAACGGTGGGAATTGTCCAGGTGTCAGATGAGCAAGGGCAAATAAAGCAGCACTGACAAGTATGCAAACTGGAGTAGGAAACCTGTACCCAAAGAAAACTGTTCAACACCTCAACAAGCAAAACTGCAAACTGTAACATATTAACCTACTAAATAATATATGATCTTTTTAATTTTACCACTTAGTCAAGGACACCATTAGAAATCCTCTAAATACAGTCTCCTCCAGAATCGGTGCCAGAACTCCAGTAATGCCCACCAAAAAAGCAGTGCTAACAATAATTAAAGATGTTAAAAACAGAGCCATGTAATGTCTGCCAGGTATGGAAACATAAATTCAGTAAAATGCTAAAAATTGGCTGGATGATACCTGGTACTTGATGAGCCGATTAATGGCAATAAAAGAACTAATGAGTCAGTCTGGAAAAGATAGATCCCAGAAATTGATCAGTAGTCAGGACTGATGAAATAGTACACTGAAAAAGGTAAATAGTATAACAGAAGATAAAACATGTTTAGATTCAAACTGGAAAATTGTAAGGCCCTATATAAATTATAAAGCGAGGCCTTAGTAGTTATACATAAACTATAGACTGCTCCTATGCCTCTCTCTCTCTCTCTCTGGTTTTTCGCCATCTGAATCCTGATCAAATGACCATATGACAATGTCAGAGTTGTCATTGTTTAATCATAAACAGACTAAGCTAGTCCATACATGAATAAATTGTGATTACATAAGACCTAGGGTCAGGTGAGATACATAAGGCAAGCCAAAAAGGCCTGTACAATCAAAGAAAACGGTTTGATACATTCACAAATTGCAAGAACTGCTCCATTTGGCATATAGTTTATTGCTCAATGAACCATTAAGCAGACCAAGACATGAAAACATTTTTTTCTGAATAAATTGAATCACAGGCTGACAGTGAATGGGATTAAAATGATGCAAGGTGGAAAATAAAGTGTGAGAAGTAATAAATGGTGCTGTGCAAAAAAAACTATCTGGCAAAGTATGTAAAAGGTCTGACCTCTCTCTCTGGAGGTTCACCATTCAGATAAGTCATAGCAACACCAGCTAAAGCAATAGAAACTATTGCACCAAAGAGGCCAACTCCAGCCCACAGAAGCCAGCCATTTTGCAGCTTGAATGGTTCTTTAATATCTACAAATTCAGAAAAAGTTGCAACTTGAACATGCTTATTTTTTAGACCAGAAAGTGTAAAGAAAATTATGGTATCCATCATGACTTAAGCACGAAAAGCAATATCCATGAAAAAGAGAATAAGCCATGCAAATCCAATTCCACTAAAAATTGCATAGAGCTTTCCAGAATTGAGAAAAATAATGGAAAAGAATGCATTATGTACTCTTCGCACAAGATCAAATTTACTGAAAGTAACATGGAAACAATATCATGTCCTGACCATAACGAAATATATCAGCCGGGAATGGTCGGAAGGTATTCGTGATGCCCAATACAACACCCAACACAACTGCTGTCACACCACTGCTTAAGAAAGTGAAAAAGAAAAACGGTAAATATCTTGGCAATTGGCAATGTCCATTGTTTGGAAAATACACATAAACAGTAAAGGAATTGAATAAAAATAGGTGCTTGGATTCATACAGTTGTCCAAGGAAGAGTATTTCTGCCTTCTCATCTATGGTTGCCTCTGCAGCTTTATACCCAACATATGTCAAAACCGATTGCTCAACCAATCCTGTCAGAACAAAACTGTCTAAAGAACACTCAGAAAGCTTTCCTCAATGGAGATAAATAATTGAGTATGGTAAAATACTGCAAAGAGCAAGAAATTAAATATACTAGAGCATTAATGCATTATGGAGCCGCCAAATTGTGTAGTACTCATTACAATTTTCAACACAAAACATTTGAAATCCTCTTTTCATATTTAACTCCAGTATTATGTGCAGCATTGCAATAGGCATCACTAACCCCAGCAATGGGTTCAAATGGCTAAGAGTACCTTACTCCACAGCCCACCATGGTGAGCACCACCGTCTGCCATTCCCATGGCACATCCCACCGGCGAAGGATTGGCCACTCGTCCTGATTCTGCTTATATCCAAATGATGTCACAAATTCATCAGCAACAAACCATCACGAAAGAGAGGAATGCTTACTGTCCAATTAAACTCAAGAAAATTTTCAGCAACAACATAGTATCAACTGAGCATTTTTGCATTCTACCGATGCATCGCTTAGTTTATTTTGATGCATTCATTTTTCCTTGAAAATATATCTTTTCTTGGCCTGTTTGTTTCAGTTTGAAATTAATAATCTAGCTTATTGGTTGAAAATGCAAACAAACATTCAGTTTATTTGGCCAACTTATTATAATCTGTAGCCCAGATTATAATAATCTAACAAACTGGTGGAGCATAGTTTTTTTCAACTTATTAACACTTTGGTAAAAAATTATCCCCTATCATTTCATACTCAAGTCTCGATCTCTCTATACCCAAACACCTCATTTTAAATGTATTATAATCTTTTATTATCTAAATATAATAGTAATAATCTAGATAGTCAAACAACTCATAGCTTATTTTTTAAAAAATATTATAAGCCAGCTTGTTATAATCTCCGCTTATAAGCTTGTTATAATCTCCACTTATAAGTTGGATTGCAATAATCTTAAGCTAAAAATTCTTAGCGTCTACCTTGCTGGAAGGCGGAGGCGGCTTGTTGCTGGAATTGAAGGAGTGGCAGGCGAAGCCCCGGGTGCTCCTCCACCGGCGGGTCTCCGGTGACCGCAGCCACCGCGGCTGAGCTCTTACTGCTGCTGCTGCTGCTACACAACCACAACCGGTTCTCGTCGAGGGAAATAGCTTCCGTTGCTTGGAGAGGAGGAGGGCTCTGCACGGGAGAGGCTGGAGCATGTGAAAAGAGATCGCCGGCGGTGGCGGCGACGACGACGCCATCAGCAAGATGCTTCTTTTCTCTCTACGCTCAGCGCTTGCTGCTGGCTCACTGAAGAAGAGGCCACACACGTGGACGGGATAAGGCAGGGGTCTATTTGTAAATTAGAGAAACAATAAGGACGAGAATAAAAATTGAAATGATGTACTTTTTCGGGAATTATATGTAGCTCCAGGGTTAAACATGCAAAGTGGTACCCCCTGTTCCGCTCCAAATTCCTCAGCTCTTGCGGAGGCGGCGGCGATGGCGACGTCAGCGAGCACGTCCGGCGAGTGGCTGAAGGGTGCCCTGCAGAATCTGCGGCAGCGGATGGGTAGCACGCTGGATCTCGACGCCGACCTTATCTCGGGTCTCGTGTCCTTCTGCGAGCTCGCGCCTCCACCCGACGCCGCTGACTACCTCGAGGTCCGTACCCCTACCATCCACTCCCTTAGAGCGTGATATGTGGAAATGCATGGTTTATCTATTTAGGGTTCCGATCGGAGCTTGTTGTATGTCTGTTTGGTGTGGTACTGTGGCGGCCTGATCTGTGTCTGTTTCGGTACCTTCTCGGATTAGGGGTTGTGCAATTTGAGTTAGGTAATATTAGGGTTGGATCACGATTGAATCGTCCTTTAGTTCGAACTTATGGTATTTTTTAGTTTTGGATGTCTGATCGTCCGTGTGTTGCACTTGTTAATGTGAAGTTTGATGCATGTGCCGCTACCAAATTCCTCTTCGGTTTGGGATTTATGTCAGTTTGAGTTGCAAAGAGATGATAACTTGATGAATACTGAAGCATCCAATTCCAAGCTCAGAACAATATCTATGGCACAGAGAATTGTTAAGACTTTTTTCGTGCAACAGAGAATAGAGAATATGATGCTACGATGAATTGTATCTATGGCACAGAGAATTGTTAAGATTTTTCGCACATGCCAGAGGATGAGCATGTGATGACGGGAGGTAGGATGGCAATGACACCACCATGGATGGATCGAGTCAAGGATTGGGATCTGAGGAGGGGAGTGAGGAGAGAGAGTGCCGTGAAAACAGAAGAATTGAGGAGGGAAAGAATGGAAGGGGAAGATGACAGGTGGGCCCATGTATGAGGGTAAAGAATGGGAATTTGCAAAAGATGGCAGGTGGCCTCCATGCTTAACGACGGTTGATTTAACGGACTTGATGGAAGTGGCAAATAAAAGAATACAGTAATGAAGCAGTAGCATATAAGGGAATTCCATTTTTCGATGGAGATAGGGGATTAGTCTAACATGGCAAATAAGGAATTTTTAGGGCATAATTGCAGATTTTGATGTGCAATGACAATTTCCTTCCTAGCTACCATGCCACTTTGAAGTGAAAGTTGAAACTCTAGGTTTGACTGGGAATTTACATACCCCTGTTGTGCATCTTCAATAAAGCTAAAAGGGGTATCTTGTATGTTCAGCCCAAAAATAAGATGTTTTTAACATCTACTCCCCCTAGTTTATTGTTTTTATGTGGGCATTTGGTGTTACTAAGGAGTTTCAGTTCTATTTTCTTTTGTTGGCTGTATTTGTTGATATGTATTATTCATGATGCATGTGGAAATTGCTATTGCTTAGTCCTCGGTCTTCATCAATGATCATGATCAGTTTAATGGTGCAGAACATTGTTGGAGTAGAAGCTGCTCAGGACCTTATTCAGGAGTACTTGCAGAGGCGGGGTTACATTGATCCATCAAAGGGCAATGAAAATCTGCAACCATCTAGCCTTCAGCCTTATGTGAAACCATCTGCTGAAGCAGGGACTACTCAAACAAAGAAGCAGGCACGTACTAAAAAAGATGCCGCATCTTCTTCTAGTCAGAGTTCCAAGAGTCAACCAGAGAATGAACCCCAAGGTGCCTCCAAGAGAGGTTCAAAAAAGAAAGGAGTAAAAGCCATCTCCCTTGCTGAGGCAGCGAAGGGTTCTATTGTCTTCAAGCAGGGGAATCCTTGTTCATGCCAAGCACGCCAGCACAAACTTGTTAGCAACTGCTTATCATGTGGCAAAATTGTGTGTGAACAAGAGGGCGAAGGACCCTGTAGTTTCTGTGGTGCACTTGTTTTAATGGAAGGCAGTACATATGCTGGTTTAAGTGATGTTGGAGTTCCTCTCTCAGAAACAGAATCCGCCGCTGAAGCATATGCAAAGAGGCTTGTTGACTATGACAGAAACTCTGCAGCAAGGACTAAAGTTTATGATGACCAAAGTGACTATTTTGAAATGGAAGGAAACAGTTGGCTTTCTTCAAAGGTAAACTGTCTTTGATTCTTTATACTTTATAGTTGCAGTTAATATTCATGTTGTTTATGTACATACACTGCAACCAATCCTAACATGAATTTTTTTATAAGAATAGTTGATTTCCTGTGTGTTATGATGAGTCTCAAATAAACATATACCACCAATTATATACTCGGGAAAACAGCATGCACTCATAATTTGCATTTGATGCATTGTTACCATCATATTTGTTTGATAAGAACGTTTAACTTGATGTGATCAGAGTATCAGACAATTTACTGTGCAACTATTTGAGATATTGACAAATTGCTCCAATCGAACCATATGGAACAATGTTCAGTTCTCAATTTTTCTCACTTCAGGAAAAGTCAGACCTAAAGAAGCAGCATGAGGATTCTCAGGAAGCAGCTGAAAAGGATAAAGGGAAAGTGGTCATCACATTTGATTTGGTGGGCCGTAAGGTAATATAAATCATTGCTCCCGATTTACAGTAATTTACTTAAAGCTTTAAGAAGAACATTTGGAAGAGGACATAATTTTGCACATGTTTCTTACAGGTAGTTTTGAACAAGGATGAAGCCACTGAGTTGGAATCTGAGCACCGGATCTTGAGACCACTCGAAGAGAAGGATCAGAGCCAGCGCATACAACCCAACCCCACAATCAGAGAGCAGCCAATGTTCATCGAAACAGGGTCGGTGAAGCCGAAAACTGACAGAGTACGGCAGAGCAAGAGACTCGCCAAGAATGGCCTGTGCCTGGAGGTAACTGGGAGGCTGCAGCACGACGACAAGGATCTTCAGAGCTTTCTGGGTGGCAAAATGAAGAAAGGTGATCATCTGCCGTACAGTTCGTTCGGCCAACCCCGCGAAGGGGACGACTTCGACTGCTCCCAAGATTTTGATTGAGCCTAGCTTGTGGATCGTGATGGTCGCTGGTTGTGCTGACATTGTAGCTATTGCAACCTCGATTTCCAATCTGTTCCTCCTGGTTGGATGATTTGTTAAGTTTATCAGTTTTCACTCAGGTAAAACAGGATGGAAAATTGCTATGGTGCACATCCGCACCCAACTTTTTTTTGCAAGGATACCTTTGGGACCTGTAGAAAAGGTGAAAATGGCACATTCAGTTCTCTTGTTGCCCCTACAGTTCCTGCTCTTTCGTTCCTTCTTATCCTTGTGTAAATAATCGCAAGAGAGCTACTACAAGGTTGTTTCACCATCCGCGAATGATTGGTCACGTCGTGGCTTGGGATGAAAATGGAACGGCCGTTCGTTTCGGAAAAATGGAAACGAAAAATGGAAACGAAGAGGTTTATATGAGAAGAGGTTTATATGAAAACGGAATACCCTGTAACAGAAAAAATGTATTTTTTTATTCAGAAATGGAAACAGAACAATGTTAATGTTTTCTGACAGAAATGAATATGAAAATGAGAAATTCCGCATAACAAAAATAGAAAATTTCTGTTTTCACTATTTTTATTGTAGTATATAAAATATTAGCTTTTGATTTTCATATTACGTAAAACTTTGAACTATCTATTAAACAATTTAAATTAAATTAATATATAATTAGTAAAACTTGTTTTTACTTTATTATATATTTATCATTTATTAATATGTGAGTAAATTGAACATATTTATTGGTTTATCGTATGATGGGTTTTTTACTCGATTGATATTTAGTATCTGTATTAGTATCTGCTCCGAGGAATGCGGCCAGAGAGCGGGGGAGAAAAGGAGAGAGGTAGCGGGGCGATCTGGGCACATGCAGCTGAGATCAGCTGACGCGGGGCACGTGTGGCTAGGATCCGTCGAGCGTAGCGGCTCACGAGAAGTATGTGGCTTGGACTGGTGTAGGGAGGGGAAAAGGGCGGAAGGAAAGTGAAGGCTGAAGCTAGAGAGACAAGGGATTGCTAGAGAGACAAGGGATTGCAAGAAAAGGAAAGAGGAACAGGAGAAGGGATGAGTCACGGAAAGAGAGAAAACCAGAGAAAGAGAGGAAAAAAATCTAGATGTCGAATCACCACCAAACTAGCATCTAGAATCTTCTTGAACACTAGCCTGGAACTCAGCCACGTTAGAGTAGCCAGAATTTGGGCCATCCAAATAAAGGCTAGGCACCAGCGAACACCATCGCCAGCCGACGCACGCCCAGCCGTAACTAATTTTGCAGCTGGAGACATGATGTGCAACTCTACACTGTCAGAAAAGCCGTGCATTGAGCAAAGCTGCATGCAAATTCATTTTCATAATAGCCTACTGCTATTTGGCTGGAGACAGGTAGACAACAGACGCGCAGAGACGAAACTGCACCCAGTTAAGTGCCGCTTCCTCTTCGAACAATTAAGAAACACATAATCCACGTAGCAGCTGTCGTTTTATATACACACCACGTTACTCCCGGGCAAACAGGGAAAACGCACGACAGAAATCCGGAGCACTTACTGGGAGAGGTGCCACATGCACCTTTACACTCTAGTACACTGACATACGGAAGAAACGTATCTGGTTCTGCACTTTGGCAGCAACCCGCGATGAACCCTTTGGTGATTCGAGCAAATGAGCAGCCGGCCCTGCCACTCGACTCGGGTCACTCCTCGTCAGCCATCTTTTTTAAGGCTGTGGCTCGTGCTGCGGTGTGGCCGGCGAATCCGGTGCGATGGTAAAATGCACTCCGGTTCCTTGCCCAGACTGAAGAATGAATGCCACCTCAGTTGCTGCCAAGGCAGCTGCCTCCTGAACATACATTCATTGAAACAAACGCTTCAAAAACGAGATAAGGCCCAACAACAAACTTCAGTCCAAAAGCGGACAATATTGTTGAAACTAATCAATGTTCAAACAGCCAAACTCTATTACTGAACGCATGCCAAATTTTCCCTCTTAGATGTATTTACAATCAGGCGGTATCCAAAATAGTTCTTGACTATTTTGAGTAGAACATCACCAATATCAGTAGCCTAACCAGTTTTATGACCAGAAGCTGATAATACTCTTGAAATATCCAATACCATGTTCAAATATCCAAACTCTATTACTGCACGTGTATCAAATTTTCCCTCTAAGATGTATTTACAATCAGGCGGTTTCCAAAATAGTTCTTGACTAATTTGGTGAGAACATATCAGTAGCATAACTAGTTTCATGACCTCACTTATCAAGAAGAGACTCGAGAGAGCAGATAAGTAACTCAAAAATTCAAATTCAAACAACCTTAAACTAACAAATAGGTCAACTCAAATGCAAATATCTAAATAACACAGAAAATAACAAGGCAATAACACAGAAAATAACAAGGCATTTCAAATTCTAACAAATATAACACAAAGAAGAAAAGAAAGTAACCACCTGCATGATAACATACTGAGTACTGACCTGTCGCTGTCTGCGGCGCTGCAAGATACTAATCGCCCAAGCCATTATATAGAAGGGTAGCAGAAAACCAGCAGCACGCAGTAGAAAAAGCTGTCAAGTAATAGAGCGTCAATAGCAATTTCTAATGATAATGTACACAACAAAACAATGATAAAAATATATTTAAAGAACATTCTTTCACTTACTGAAAACATTGCAGAAGTATCATCGTCATCTTCATCAGTTAGAGTCAGTGCATGTCTCAATAATAAGAGAGCCATTAACTGAACATAATAAAAAGAAATAAGGAAGCCCTTCAATTACGTATGCAATCAATACAAATACATCCAATATCTGGAATAAAGAAATAAACAAATATGTACAACACAAAGTAGGAACTCACAACAAGAGCAGCAGAGCGACAAAAGGCAGCAGTGCTGGCGTTTGTGGCAGAGTAATCATCATATTCAGCTTCCATAATGTGGTTCTGTGCAACTGCAAGGATCCTAGGGTCACGCAAGTCAAATGTGGTACCAGTAATGGTCCAGCCACCACTATTCACTCCAAAAGAAATAAGTTGCAGTTAGATTGGAACATTATAAGCATAACATCAGAAATACAACATAAACAAGTATGCGTGTCTTCAATAAAGAAAAGCATGATGCCCTGCCTTATATCAATGGTAGTTTCATCAGGGTGAGGCCTGGTAGGTGCAGTGTAACCATGTTCATATGGCTGCGATAAGGTCATTTCAACACGTCAAATTCAGGACTGCTCCTGGGGACAACAAAATGAATCATTTGAACATAAATTCACCTCATGACAAATTTCACACGTTACATCTCCTTTCTCATTACACCATCGTTGTACACAAGCCCGATGAGCATACTGCATCAAACAAACTAAAAATATCTGAGAGCAATATCCACAGGAAATATCTAGGGATCACAATTTCATAAATTAATAGATTGATAAAAATCAGGCGAGCATGACAGCGAGAACAGACTTCAGTTTCTACAGCCAGAATAAGAACTGGTATGGACACAGGTGGGACAGAAGTCACAGAACAATTTGCTTCCACCTTTTACATGCCTGAATATAATATGCAAATGCCCAGATTTACAACATGAAGGTTACTTCTAATTTAAATTATCCATAAACCTGCTAGTTACACTAGGAAGATAGTTTCATACTACTAAGCAGTAAGCACTGGCCCATACTTGAGATAAGAACAAATGACATAAAGAAAACTTGCGAGCTGTTTCTTATCGCTAATGAGATTATGACAGAATTACATGTGCTGAGATGCTGAAGCCTAGACCATGTTATTTTCACAAAAAATAATCTGAATTCTGTCACAAAAAATAGGAAAAACGAAACAAAAAACTTTAGTGCGTATTTATCTGATGACTGGTGATCTATACTACACGCTGGTCTCGACATAGCAGGTCCCAAGTCCTAGTAAAGGAGGATGGAGGGTCCTTTTTCCCTAAAAGGTTGTGATAGGGTTGGCGAGCCAATAGAAAACCTAGCCACTCAAATGGAGTTGAAAACCAAGATTGGGTTTCAACTCTAGTCTACCCCAACTTGCTTGGGATTGAAAGGCTGTGAAGAAGAAGACTCTCAAATGAGTAGTCTAGATATGTGTCAGAACTCAGAAACCGAGTCAAATCAAGGGCATACTAACACCAAATGTACAAATCTGGCAATCTAACAAACAAAAAGCAGAGAAGGACAATAATAATATCCAGACAACTGCATTTTTCACTGTAAATACCAAATAGACACACAAACAGAACATGATGAGAGAAGTTAAATCTTGTCTAACCTCATGTTACCCTTTAACCAATGATACTTGAATTAATAGTTGCAATGAAAACTAGAGTTCATGGGATAATGTGTGAACCTTTAGACTGCCAGTACAAGCACATGGGCTTTCTAGATTTTTTATATTGTCTTCCTCCTGGCAAATGCGACACTCCACCATCTGCAGAAGAGGTTCTTCTTCAGGGACCATGCTTTCTCCAACTGTCACAAAGTTATGCACTGTATGTGGTGTCCATGCAGTGGCTTCCCCTGATGAGTAGTTCTTGGCTGCCCCAGTTGTCTCAAAGGGTTCAGGCACCATTAGGCCATCAACATTGACCATTAAATGATCCTTCATTGTTGTAAATAGGTAATAGCTATTTCAATAAAAAAATTCTTTAGAAATCTTATGAGACCTGCTGAAAGTTCACAATATAGTTGCTAGTCAAGTATAGCCCTCTGCTGAAAAGAAAATAGAAGGGTTCAACCAATGACATGGTTTATTAGAAAAACCTGCAGCAGAATAATTACGAAAAAGATGAAAAACTTACAGTAGAAGAGTCGCCAAGCAGCTCACAGAAATTGCTTGTTTTCACAAAATGAGGCACCAGAGTCCTTGGTAAAAGATAAATGAGGCACTAATGATTTGAGCTCCACCTTTCTGCATGGAAATTCCTCTATCAGCAAATGTGGCAGAACTGAGAAGAATAGAAATTAATAAATTATTGACAGCTCATATGTCATAACTCACAATTGAATAGTAAAAATATATTAAAATGATGCTTCCACAATAGCAAAGGCGATTGAGCACTAAATCAGTACAGATAAGATACGTCCAAGATCCAACAGAACATCAAACCAACTAAAATGGAGAATGGTATTATCCTGCAAGTCGTAATACATGTCCCAGCAATTTAAAGCAATAAATGTGCTTACAGAAATAACCCCCAAACTATGATTCTTGCAATTCCCTCAAGATTTCCTCGGAAAAAAATCATAAACACTGGATAACAACATAGCATTATCAAAATCATAGATAGTAACCAAAGGATATAAGTAATTTACCACCCAAATTCTAACCACATCATTGTAAAGCATTCCTAACACAACTCAATAGAAAATTTATGCAAATGTAGCAAAAAGCAATGCATTTGCCTCAAACAATCAGCACAATCCTAGCAATATATGGACCAAAACCGAAGATGACGCTTTTCAATATAAGGTTAAATAATAAAATCAATGATAAACAATATTAGGTTTCCAAAAATGGGCTCCTTTCTTGCCTCTCGATTGAGCGGAAGAATTTTATCAAACCAGAAGGTACAACGAATACCATAATTGTCGCCGTTATACATCGATACCAAGGGAAAATAATTAGAAATATTCCGAAATTGAAGGTAGAGCAGATCATATTCCAACAAATATTGCTCACGTACACACATATGACATAAGCGCCCACTCCAATCCAAAATCCCAAATCCCACATATCCAAGCACCCAAAAATAACAACGAAGTGATGAAATTTAATTTCCTCACAATCTTCGCCCTTCCCCTCACGAAATGGCCCCCATTATATCCACCATCCCAGCCGATCACCGATTCGAGCAGCACACCCTACGCGCAAACCAAACCAAACCACATGGAATGCCTCCAATCGCACGGCGGAACGCCACAAATCGAACGGAACCAACCAAATCCCGCCCTGGAAATCGCCGCTTCCGCACGAAATGCGCAAATTGAACAGACCCCCGCAAAGCATCCAGCGCCCGAATCGCGCATCCGGTGGCACGGCACCCCGCCGTCTCGGGCGAGAGGAGATCGAGCGGAAAAATCGGGCAGAAATAAAGCTGGTGAGGGAATTGCGGTGGGGGTGAGGGGAGAGAAGAAAGGGAAGAGAGAATTGTTACCAAAGGTAGAACTCGTGTGCGACACCGGCCTCGCCCTCGTCTCGCGATCTCGCCCCGTGGGATGGGTCATGGGTGCCCGCTTATATATGCCGGCACGGCAACGGGAGGCGGGGCCCACCGGCGTGCGGGTTGCCTTACTCTGCGGGTGGGCCCGTCATCCATATGGAAGCGAGAGGCCAGGGGCGCGTGGGGCCCACCTGCCAGCGAGGCAGCTGTCCAAGGCAAAAAAGACGCCCTTTTGGAGCGTCTGTCTGTTGATGTGCTGAAATAATGAGCTAAATAAAAATCTACATAATTAATGCATGGATTAATTAAATTTTGTAGATTATAAAGCTAACAAGTAGCTTAGGAAGAGTTATCTAAGCAATGCTGATGAAGAACAATTTTTGAGAGATTATATTTTTGAAAGCGAGGTGCCATGGACAATCCAACGATGGATTATTTGGAAAAGGCTGTTGAGAAGCCCAGATTTAGAACGCAGCAATTTGTTTCCATTTGATGTTAGACGCCTAATCATTTTCAAATTAAACAATAATCGCCTGGTGATTATGATGGTAGCTATGCTCCTTGTTTGTCCTTGTCCAGAGTTTCAGAAATTTGCCGGTTTCTAATGCTCATCCGCAACTGGAAAACTAAACTATACCAGTAGCAAGAGCAACAGTACAACTTCTAGTGCTCTTCATTTTACAAATGCAAGCTTGGTTGGCTAGTTTAGAGCAAAAAATTGTATGACAGGCTCGAGATCATTCAACACGATCGAGCTCATCATCAACGGAAATCATCCCCGGCGGTGAACTGATGTGCCGTCGTCCCACCTCAGCACAACTCTCACTCCTGCAATCTTCTTCATCCTTCCTTCCCTCACCATCCGTTGTCCGCGCACCGCCCGGGGCGATCGTTGTCCGCGCAGGCAGTGAGCGCGCTGTCCCAGGACACGACGGTCCGCCGCGGCATTTCGTCGAACACCTGGATGGCGCGCTCGAGGTGGCCGCATGCCGAGTAGGCAGCTATGAGCGCGTTCCGGACGTAGACCACCACGCACGCGAGGCCGTCCTTGACGGCTTCCGCGTGGACGGAGGCGACAAGCGATAGGGACACCGGGGCGAGGCGCGCGAGGGCCTTGAGGACGTGCGGGAGCGCGTGCGCGTCGGGGCGGAGCTCCCTGATCCCCACGGCGGAGGCGGAGGAAGAGGCCGGCCGCGGAGGCAGGGTCAGGCGGCTGGTGTTGGGCCATCGGCTCGCTGGTAGGCCCAACGGCCCGTTCGATCATTTTTATCACTTATGTTTGCTGCTCGTTTGAGAAGAAAATTGAAATTATGTCAGTCCGTAAATTTAGTTTCGAAAAAATGCCACCCACTATATTCTCATGAAATACTCTACTATTTGCCTTTTTGTCATTTTTTTTAATTTTCTTATTTTTCATTCTCTTCCACATCCCATTTGCAGGTGGCGGTCGGTGTTGGTCGGGCTGTAGCGAGTGTCGGGCGGCAAGAAACGGCAGCTATGAGAAAACGGGCCGTGAAATACTCCATTCGTCTTATAATATACGGAGTTACAATACAATATTATATTTGATATTTTATAGTATAACGAATCTAGATAGTGTCATTGTTCAGATCTGTTGTACTATGAAATATTAAATCTAGTATTAGATTGCTATATTATAGGACACAAGAGTAGAAGAGAGGAAGATAGAAATGCCATTTCACTTTTATTTTAGAAGGAAAAAATAAGAAAAATGAGAAAAATGGAAAAAAGGCAAACAGTAGAGCGTTCTATGTACTAAATGGTATGTTAACAATTGCTATGCAGTGGGTAATATTTTCTCGTCGTTTGAGGACCGGTTTGGTTTCTATTATTATTGATCTGATTTAATAAAAATCGGATGGTGTGGGGGATATACCCCCCGGGTAGCCCACAGACCTCATTTCTGACTATTGGGCCAGGCAGAGGGCCCATCAGGCCCGTCGTATCAACCCCGTCTGAGCCAGCCGAAAGCAGCGTGGCGCATTAAATGCGACACGATGCAAAACGATCGGAGGCTCAGGCGTGACAGATGCATAGGGCTGCCGGGCGGCGTCAGACCGGGGAGCAGTTGGGGAGTAGGCAGCACGCCGC
>KE372805.1:195025-214802 GCA_000418225.1 Zizania latifolia | reverse complement strand
AGCATACTTTTATTCCACGCTTGAGACTTGGTGAGGTCTCGCGTGAGGGGGAGTGTTAGAATATAAAGTGAATTGCTCGTTTTTCCTTATCAGCTTAAGCTTTTGGGTTGAACTAGTCGATGCATACAACTTAATAAAGGGGATAAGAAAATCTCTAAGGACATAACCATCACATATCATCATGCACATATAATCATCACATAATCATCATTAAGTACAAGCAATACACATTTCCAAAAAATTATTACCGCTGGTAAGAAACACCGGTACGACGTATGAGACTTACACGACGTGTCAAGATTTGGAGTAGAATCACTTGAAGGAAAGGGTGCAAAATTAACACAACACTGCATATATATGCATGAGTAAAATTGGATGCACGCTTTAATTCATCATGCAAGGCGATCGAACGATATGTAGCTAGCTCAGCTCCAACCAGGTGGCTTGTGATGGTTGTTCGGGCCTGAGGGCGCGTAGTCCTGCGTCTCCAAAGCCATCCTCGCATCCTCCCCTGGGCTGACGGGTACCTCCATTTCCATCTGAAAGATCGTGAATTGAAATGATCAGTTCTTACCAAATGTTTATAGTTAAGTATCATTTTTTATGACGAAGAATCATGGCAGCCAGCCCTTTCTAACATAGAAAATTTTACGGTTCTTAAGAATGTATATGTCGGTGTCTTAGGTACTAAGGAAATTTTACGGTTCTTCAGGAGTTACATATCGGTGTTTTTGGTGTTTTAGGTAGAGGTACTAAAATTAACACTAAAATTACCGGTATCTCCTCAAAGAGGATAAAATCACTCTTCTAACATAGGAATAATCATGGAAAATATTCATGAACTTATCCCTTTGCTTCACTCGAGAACCAATTCTGATGTATGAACAATCTGCAACAAACACCTAAGAAAACTCTGAACTATGCAGGACACTCTGGATCAGTTTATACGAACTAATGGAAAGCTGTAATTAAGCTTAAGTATTTCCTCTCAGCGAGACTAATCGACCAGTGAACACACACATATGCATATGCATACAAAAAAACTCAGGAAATTATCCGAGAGGATAAAATTAAGGATGGGAATATGTCATATGAATGGTAAAATAATTAATTATGATACCTCTGGATTTGCTGTGCTGCCTCCGACGAATGGCATCTCACCGGACTCTTGCAAGGGCAGCCTTTGCACTCCTGATTAAGATGCAAAGGGATGTGTGAGTGATCAATCAGGTCAGATGTTAAATGCTAGAACAAGTAAATTAAACGGCAGGAATCAAGAGATCAAGGAGTGAAGTTGTGAGCTCTACTTGATAGAGGTATAGCTTTGGAAGGGATCATCAATATGTAGAATGCCAACAAGGTGATGAGAAGACAGTGTGATGCAGGTGATAGTTTCCCCATGGCATGCACTAGTAGGCTGTTGAACAGCACTGAGTTTTCTCAATGGAATGGAATCTCTGCTGGCTTCATGTGCCCTTGCACTACTTCATGTCATGCCCTGGGCTCCTTTATATTGCACATGTCATGCAAGCTAGATCATTCATTTGGGAGCCAAAGTCAAAAGGGCAAGGAGATTCACAAAGTCGATCTAATCAGTGGAATTGGGCACTAGCTAGCCCAACCTTTTTTCTTCCTTTCTTCCCCTCCACTAGTTGTGCTTCTATTAGTCCATGTCTCATACTGTTGTATTTGTTTATTGCATGCCATTTGTTGAATGAGGAGTCAGGGAGAGAGTTTGTTTGGTCTATGGTAGAACCTATCTAGGCTTGAGAGATGGAGGTTTACCCTAGGGTGGATGTCAGCGGTTCAAGTTCGTTTTAGCTCGTGAACTTAGGGTGTGTTTGGTTGATTGAATCAGTGCCTGAATATACGATACAATCTCGTGGGATTTAAGTACTATAGCAGATTTAAGTGTTTGGTTGCTCGCACGAGCAGATTCAGCCTGTATCCCTAGATTTAAGAATACGGTCTCAGTCTGTATCTGTGGATACGCTCAAATCGGCCTTCACTTGCATCCAGGACAATAGGATTCAATTACTGTATCGCAAGGCTCACTTGTTAGTCGCACTAAAATCAACTTGCATCCGCTCATACAGCCTCAGATTCATACCAAACAAAAAATCAACATATCTATATCCACTTGTACGGTCTCAAATACAACCAACCAAATACTTTTTTTAAAAATACGACTCCGCTCATCCAGGATATATGATCTCACCTTCTAAAAACAACCAAACACACTTTTAGCGGATATATAGAAGAAACCGGCACATATAAGGTGGCTTAACTTTTGGTACCGATTATGTTGACAACTGATGTATATGTATATATATACACACACACTATTTCATAAAGAAATTCAATGTAGGTAACAGCAGGCTTTTAATAGAAAAATATTTGCAGCCTATTAGTCAGAACAAGTGCCATATCGTGTAGTCTAGAGCTGTATTGCATTTTGGACGATGTGCATGTCATTGTCACAACAAAATAATGGGGACGGCTTTATGATGAACTATTCTCCATATACATAATGCACGGCATCACGAATGAAAGATATTTCCATGTATTGGAAGGTGCATGGATCATCCGTAGTGGTGCGTGCACAAGCATTGCAACCAATGGCTGGGACTCCTTGTTTTGCATGGCAGGCAGCGGAGGCGTCCCTCTTGGAACAACCCGTGGGGATTTCCAAGTCCACGAAACTTTGCTTGTGCGTTGGTAAGTTCGGTTGGTGTCCAAGAGTGGTGCAAGATATTGTGCTGGAAAGCTGCTCTCTTTTTTATATTTGCGATGGGGACAGGGCATGTAGATATAGACTTGAGAATTTCCGGCGGAGCAATTGTGTGGTTTCAAGGGCGAGTTGGGTTGATATAGAATTTTTTTAAAAAATATTTTGAGCTTATCGGGAATAAGACTCCCGATACTTCGTGATGGGATTATCAGTCCAGACTAAGAACGGATCAAACCTAGCATTAGAGTCCAGTATAGCCCATGAAGAGGGGTTCGATTCCGATAAGGAATATCATATCCTTATCTAGTAACCGAGCTCTAAATCCGATATAAAGAGATATATGTGGTGTTTGGTTGACTCAAGATAACATAAACATTAATGAAATTAATTATAGTATTAAGTGATAATAATGTATTAGATTACTAGATTTGTTTGGTTGACAAGTGTAATGTATTATGTTTACATTATAATATTTGGTTGACAAATGTAATGTATTCTGGTAACGCGGTCTGATACCGGCTTTGTTAGAGTGTAATGGGCTGATTACTGAGTTGTAATCTGATTACGTGGTATCTAATACCAGCCTATTCGGACCAAATAAAATCTAACGTAATCAGTTTGCACTGTAAATAGACAACACGTAAAATAAACCTAACCAAACGCCTTCATATTGGTATAAAATTCTTATAATTAAGGAATAAGGACCCGGGTTCGGTATGTAATCCTAGATATATGGAAAACCGATTTGGGATAAAGTCTTGGGTTATTGAGCTCTTTCCTCGACTATATAAAGGGGGTGAGGCACCCTTGAAAATATGCTTTTATGCTTTCATCGCTTAGGCTCATAGCTCGAAAGTTTATTGCTTTATAAGCTTAGACACCCACACAATCCACCAAAATACTAGACGTAAGGCTGTTATCTCTTGGAAGGCATGAACCAGTATAAATCTTGATTCTTATTGTTTAGAGTCGACCATAGGCCGGGCTCGAGAGTGCCATGCTTCCCTATCTATTTATTCACTACCTCGGGTACATCCTTGAGTAGACTGCTTGGCGATTCACCGATAGAGCTATTAGCTATAGAAAAGCTACGGAGTTTTTTGATTAGAATAACTGTGGATATGCGGTAGAGCGATTCTATAAAACTTATGTGAACTGGCAAATGGATCGAGAGTGGTAGGATAGGAATGAAAATGGATCGGATAGTTTCCGCCCAGAACATTCAAAAACAGACACAGATACATATTTTTTGATACGAATATGAAAACGACTTTTTTGATACGGATATGAATATGGATTTTTTCAGATATAGAAACGGATATGGCATCGCTAGTATATGACGAACACAATTCGAATTCGAATAATTCGGATAACTCTTGTTCAGATTATCCAGATAACTCCTATTCAGATTATCCATTAACTCCTATTTAGATTATCCAAATAACTCGAACACTACCCACACACACTACCACGGTTCTACCACGAGCCACCGCGCTGCCGTGCCGCCTCGCCCCACCTGCGCTACACCATCCCGCCCACGCAACGCGGCACTGCCCCATGCTGCTTTTAGAAATTTCTAAAATCTGGAAATTTTAGAAATTGGGGGTTTCATGGTTGAAAATCAATTATGACTAAATTAATAGCGAATTATTTCGCAATCAAGAAAATTATTTATAGCTTAGAAAATAATCATAATATGAGAATGAACTAATAATCACAATCCTATAAAGACCCGATTATCTAGAAAGTCCACCCAATTTTATACTTATAACATTTGAAGTTATTCTAAGTTACATATAAATTATCACTCGTTATAAAAATAATTAATATTTTATCATTCACACTTAATGACATTCAAGTCTTTTTACTCTTAACACAGAATAATCTGCATCAATAATCAAGTTCACCAAATGGTTTAAATCATCCAATAATTAGAATTATGTTATAATCTCGATTATTTTAAGTTGTTGTAAAAGGGGCTAAAGTGTTCAGTGGCTGGATCTCTATTGGAGTTTATCAGCTACACGGTTGGTGCTATTAGTCCATGAGTTCTGTAATTAGATAGTTCACTCTATATATGAGCTCGTGCTCAAGTGCTAATCAAGCTTTCAAAATGGCCTCTGTTTTGTGGTTTCAATTTCAATTTTTAGTCTAGTTTTCAATTTGCTTATATCATCGATTCTTGCACCAATTATCTACCCTTGATTTCTGTTCCACCTTATGTAGTTTAGATTAGCCTACATTTTAACTCAGTATCCCAATGGACGGTACAACATCAAGTCGCGATATCTTATAGTGGCATAGACTTCTCAAGTATTTTAATCGAGAAAATTCTATATATACCTATGAAAGTTCATTGGTTCTCGTATATAAAACTAAAAATTTGCAATTCCTATATATGCCACTGCTTTAATTTTTTTGTGTCTGTATATGTCATTGTCATCAGTTTCAACGTTAACCAATGTTAGTTTTTTTTATAAATAGCAAAATTCTCATTAAAATCCACATTAACCAATATTAGTTTTTTTTTCTAAATAACAAAATTCTCATGAAAATCCAGTATCAGATCCTGTTCTAGGGAAAAGCCCATAATCCATACTGCCCATTGCCCAAACTTCTAAAATGTAAAGTTGAGGCCCATGATACTAGAGCCCAAATTTGATCCTTCTGTTAGGTGGGCTTGCAGAAATTAAAGAAGCCTTGCGTCCAGAGAACACGATTTGTGGGCTATACCCCACATCTCAAACAGCCTAACTGGCTGTAGTTTGACTTTTATAAATCAAATTTTCTTAATTTCGATGAAATTTAGATACAAATATATACTAACATCTACAATATCAAATAAATACGTTATTAAAAGATATTTCATAGTGGATTTAATAAAACTAATTTAATATTATAATTATTAATATATTTTTCTATAAAATTAATCAATATTAAAGAAAATAAATTTGGCTTGTAAAAAATTTAAACGAATTATAATATAAAACAGAGATAATACAACCTAATTTTGAGCTATGCTAGGCATAGAAGATTAGGCCACCCAGCTAATTTGTAATTTTCCTGGGCCAGGCTTGGACCTAAAACCTAGGCCCGTGACAAAATGGGGTACAGTTGGGCTTTGCTTTTCTGAGCACATGAAGCCCGGGCCGTTCCAACATATATGTATGCGCTAAAAAATGAATGTTTTTCAGAATTTTGGTTAAATGTGATATTTTAAATATTACTACGTAATATTTTGTTTTTAAATTCAAAACAAATTATTTATTTTTAAGGGCTTATGTCGGGCTTTCGTTCTTTTGCTTAGGCCGAGTTCGGGCTTGATAAAAACTTGCTTGATACAGCTCTAACTCCGAGATCCATACCACATTACCACTAGATGTAAAGTTTGTATGAAATAGTAAAATAGTTTAAACTTTTATTTTTACTAATCTAATTAAAAATATTAATTGCTCAACTAAATACTCTTAATCTATCTATAGTTCTATATCCAAAAAAAATTTAAACTGGTTTGACTAGTTCTAAATATTTTTGGATCTAAAACTGTGTAAAACCGAAAAGCTGTTGAGCTTACTCAGACCTCACCAACTAACACAAAAAATTCCAAAATAATTTAGATTTCAGGTTTATTATATTTTAGCGGTAAAGAAAAAGAAAAAACTCTAACATTTTTAATTGTATAGATTTGTTAGAAATTATGTTTTTCTGCTCTTTATCTATAATAAATCTGAACCTAAAATTTTATATACTAAGGGTAGAACACTAAAACTATAGTAAGTCTATGTATAAATATTTTTAAACTTTTTCATATTTATTAGCTGATGTATTATACGTGCACTAGATATATTCATGTGGGCCCACATGGCAGACGCGCTATGTGGCACGTTAAATTAGGCAGGCCACCCTGTCCAGAAGCCTCGTTTAAAGCCCACGTCCACCACCTTCTCCCTCCTCGATCCCCACCTCCTCTCTCTCTCTCTCTCCCATTCCCCGCTCGCTTGTCTCCACACAAGCCAATAACAACCTCGTCGAGTGGATCGCGTCAACCCCGGCCGGCCTACGGCAATGGCGAAGCCGAGGCTGCTCGCGCTCCTCCTCCTCCTCGCGCTCGCCCTCTCGCAAGGTACGCGCGCGCTCACTCGCCTGCAGCTAACATCGGTCGACCGATGGATCTCATCTCGCCGCCCTCTAATTTCGCCACGGATCGATGCAGGGGTGGTGGTGGTGGTGGTGGAAGGGAGGAACGTGCAGCTGGTGAAGCCGGTGCGGCGCTACGGGCGGTGGAGCTCTCCCCTCCACGGCAGCCTGCAGCAGGAGGAGGCCGGCGCCGGGATGGTGTCGACAGTGCTGGACTACTCGGAGCCCAAGCCCAACACCAACCCCCGCGGCGGCGTGCTTCCCCCTCCCGACCCGACCTCGCCGCCGGCGCACTGATCCGTCGAATCTACCTCCGTATACATACACTATACCACATATATACCTAGAAAATACGGCGTATAAACCCGGAATACATGCGCCACGTACGTAGTAGTGCAAGAGGAAGGATCAGAATAAGCTTATTAGCTAAAGGCGCTCTCCTCCTTGGCAGGTTGTCATACGGTGCGTGAGCGTACTGTACGCGTACATGTATACGTACAAGACAAGGTACAGTACAGGTACGCTGCATGTGCAGTGAACTACTGTACCAGTGGTGTGACCGATTATTGAATTAGATCTAGGTAGGCTTGCGCTTGACTGTCTGTGATGATGATTAATTTTGATTCTGAACAACAACGTTTTTGTGTGTGCAATATTGATGTGTCCTGCATTCGTCTCCATTGATCCATGCTTTTCTTTTCTTTTGCAATAATCCATCAATAAGAATGTGTCATTGTTGAAGATTTGGAGATGACAGAGTATTTTTTTGTCCCTGAGTTAGCCATCTCTATTCCATGAATTCAATTGATTCCTGCATAGTACACACCACCTGTAAAGTGCATGTGTAGGAACAGAGCTGGAGCTAACTTGCGGCTAGCCACTATCAAACCTAATCTCTTGTATTAACTTTATACATCTGCTAGTATAAAAATCACTCTACAAATGATTCGACAAAATATAAATTGTTAAGTAGTAGTATGGAGACCATATTAATTAGCTTAAGGAGTATACTTGTCAACCATCAACTGTTCTCGTGCGTGCGAAATCAAGAAAATCTTTTTTTTCAGTGAGCTACCACCAATCACACTGGATTAGTACATTCTACCAATCATAGTGGATTAGTGCATATATTTGATTCACCTCATTTCTCAAAGAAAAACACTACTATTCAGACAAGTTTGGTCTGGTTGATTGTCCTGCATGGTCGGCGACGTGTAGAGACGTACAGTGCATTTGTGATGTAAGCTTAATTCCTGACGGCGTGCATCGTTGGTGCAAACAAGGTCATGATCAAATTAAAAACCGATCCAGCTGGTTTAATTAGCAGCGCCTGCAATATGCAAAAGAACCATGAATTTCAATTCATAGAAATTGTATACCAACTTCAGATGTAACAGTAATCTCTGTTCTAGATAAGCTTGTCTGCCTATAAATTAAAACAAAGATTAATTAGATATTATTAAGTTAACAAATAACTTATAAAAATTTACCTAAACAGTACCGCACGATGATGAAAGTTTTTAGAGAAATAGTAAAAATAGAATTGTTTCATGAATAATCTGATAATAATCCAATCATCTGCTAGCTATAAAGAATGAAACAATTCCTTACATGCTATTACAGTTTTTAAAAATTTTAAAAATACTATCGTCGGTAATAATAATGACATCCACTGTCAGTGACACATTGATGTCATATTTTTAAGGAGCGATAGTTATGACACATTTTTAACTAGGCCATAAAGAGTACAACCTTAGATCATGTAACGCCACCATCTCATCCTAAGTGTATTCTTTCATCTTGCTGGATATATAAGTTTGTGCCCTTTTTGAGCACCAATTATGCTTACCACTAGGAGAAAGTATTTTGATCTCTCAAGTGGACATCCCCCTATTATTTTAAATATTATGTAACAAGTTGTGAAAAAATATTAATATATTTGACAATATTTATACAGTATGTATATACCATTTCACAAAATTTTAGGTTTAAACTCGATTCACATATTGAGAAAAAAATAAAACATGAACAATATAATACATTATTATATATATTAAAAAATCATTAACTATTTTGATTTAAGTTGAGAGTAAAGATACAATTAGGGCTACCAAATCATTACTTGTCTAACACAACACCATATAGTATATATGAGCATCGAACATCTACACATGCATATATCTGACCACCGATCAAGGTCAACTCATCGGGCTAGCTGCACATTGTGAACTGCTATTTTATTAGCTTCGGTTTGATCTGCACCAACTTAGTTTATTAGTTTAATCTATTGCTTTAGGCTAATCTGATCCCCTTTTTTCCCAGATATAGCCCATCGATCAGTCTAACTCCAAGCTGCAGGAAGGTGTGAGTGACCTGCCACCAGCAAGCAAAGCAAAGCAAAGCAAATCAAGATAGCTAGTTAATTGTTGGTAGATTCTTTTTGATCGGTTGGGACATGTCGACTTCGTGATGCGTCGTCGAGTGGCAGAAAGAAAACCAAATGGTCCACGGCGATGCCAAAACGACCGAAAAAGCTGAGTACACGTTTATTTCAGGTTAGAATTAATCTAGATTATTGATTTAAAGTGTAAATAAAAAAACAGTTTATTGGGCTATTATAACCTAATAAGTTGTTGTAATCTAGCTTTTTTTTCATTTTATTACTTTAGAACTACTAAAATACTCATTACACTTTGGTACAAAATTACTTCTTGTCATTTTATATTAAATCTTAGTCATCTATTTTAAGTGTATTACAATCTTTTGCTATATAAACATAATTTTAATAATTTATGTTGCCAAACAATTTATAGTTTATTTTCCTACATATTATTATAAGCTTAGCTTATATAATATCTATATATAAATTAGATTACAATAACATGAAGCTGAAATAAACGGACCTGAGTGACTTTGCATGCATGGAGCTAGCTTAGCTAGCCATGGATGGATCGCCAAATTAACCTAGAGAAGAGGAAAGCTTTTGCGAAACCTTTTGGCCATTGGCGTTGCCTAACTCTGAAACAAGTGGGCATGCAGGAGCAGATGAAGACGACGAATTGATGATTGATTGCCTCCCCTTGCATGCACGGACGACGTATGTTAGGTACAACTGTACAAGCGCACAACCGTGTGAGATGGATCGGATTCGTTTCTGCAGCTAAACTACGCCGAAGAGATGCTCGTGAAGTTCTTACTAATTAGGTGGCCGGTCCCGGATGCAAGTTAGTTTGCTGCCATTAGGTCAACCGTTTGGCTGTGCACGACCAGTATATTGACTCGTCAGTGTTAGCTAGTAGTTTACCTTTTTCTTCTTAAATGTGAGTTGCATTTTAGAAATTCTGAAATGAAATTAGTGCCGACAAAAGCATGGGTATAAAATTTGGTCAAGTGGCGTACGTGGAAGACCCGTGTAGTCATAAAAAATCAGCCCACTTTGATCGAAGCCAGTGCGACATTTGCCGCTCTGTTTGACTTTACTTACTTTATCTCAGCGTTTTAAGACGAAATTTTATATATTGTTTAGCAATTCTACTACTATGGAAAAAAAATAAAACCAAGTTCTTTCTCAAAACTAATTAAACTGTGGACGCTATTCTGAGTCAAACTAAAACCAAACTTTCTAGTGCAGACACATGCGAGTGGCCATTTCCGCTCATGTTTGGCGTCCCGATGAAACAACTTAACACACACAGAAACATAAGCAGAGTTGCTCCTGAGCTTATCCGGTGTACAGAACATCAGGTAATTAAGCTATAAAAATTAATTATAATTATAATCTAATAATGAGTATTTAAGTTATATTACACCCTAGTAATTTTTAATATACCCTTAGAGCATCTCTATTGTGGTTGCTATTTATGACTTGCTATTTAGGACAATAGCAAGCCTCCCTATTCAAGTTGGATTCCTATTTTACTATCCACTCCAATGTACTTCTTAAATATGGTTTGCTATCTATTGTTATGTGAATTCATCTATATTTTATCAATATATTTTAACTACCAATGGCTATAATTTTGGATTAGACTTGCTACAAAATAGAGTAGCAAGGGGATGAGAAGTCTTGATGACTTGCTAGAAGAAGCAAGTTTTGGGAAAAGCATGAGAAGCCGCGTAAAATAGCAAGAACAATAAAGTTATTTTTTAGACTATTCTTGCTATTTTAGGGGATAGCAAGTGGAATAACAACGGCAATGGAGATGCTCTTAGTAATTTTTTTGTATTGGAATTGCCACCGGATTCAAGGCTAGAACAAGTTTGAACCTAGTTTGAACGTCTAATATATTCAGTCTAATATATTCAGGGTGTTTAGTAGGTCTATAGCTTAGGGATATTTTTCTAATAAAACTATAGTCAAACTATATGATACTATATTCTTAATTTTTTGAGAGCCAATAATACAACTCTGCTCTAGAAATATATAAAAATTAAAGCTGTTTTTTCTAGCTCTACGACTCTAGAATTATTATAGATTTAGAGCTCTAACAAAATACTCAAACTCTTCGACTCCGAAAAAGGAGAGGGAGCTAGCTATCTGGCTAGCTAGGCCGACGACTCTTGTCTGTTCGATCGATCTGTGTGCATGTTTTCGTCTCGTGCGCGTTTTTGTCACGTACAGTGATATATAATAAAGATGCCTCGGCCATGCGTGCATGTGATCATGTCAACTCCTACGGAACGAAAGAGAGCCATGGGCGTGCATGTGATCGTGTAGTCAAACTCCTACTGATCTGAAAGGCATGCAAACTTGTTATGGAAACCTCTTTTTTATGCAGATTGGGATGACGATGATGTGGCTGCCTTATCATTCACTGCATGTTTGGTACATCTACACAAGTGCACAACGACCGATAGTTATGGGCTGTCAGTTTTTCATTTTTTTGGTTCAAATTTTTGGTGTCTAACAAATATGGTTTTTAGAAATATAAACCGAACCTTCTCACCGAAACCAAAATGATCCGATTTAGTTTTTCTGATTTTTGGTTTTAATTGAAATATGCGTGAGCACCGTTCTTAAACATAAATAAAATTAAAATTATATCACAATTTAATATATCAAACTACAATAGCAAATACGAAAAATATAGGATCGAGTATTAATTGATTATTGCTTTTTATGTCTGAAAACTGAACCACAAACCGAAAAATCAAGTTTACTTAAAATAAAAACCAAATATTAAAAAAAGAAAGAAAATGCTTAAAATTCGACTCACGTGCGATTCGATTTATTTCTGTTTGGCGCTGTGGCCCTATCGAAAATCGATCGTGCACATCAGGCCCGTGAGCAGCAGCGTGCATCATAAACTCATAAATCATAATAGAAGAAGGGCTCTTGGACCAGTAGCCAGTAGCCACTAACCAGTCTGTCAAGTGTCCACTCAACGCTTTTTTCTCAACTTGATGGGCCTGGCTGGAGTCACACGCGCGCTGCCAAGCTGAACGGCGGTGTGCACGCGAGGCCTACATTGCTACCTGGGCTGAGACGATATTCTGCAATTGTTTCAACGACCTCCTAAAATGGAATTTTGTATAAAATTATTTTTAAAAAGTCCATTATGCACCAAGATTGATTTGCCTTATATTTTTTTTCCTTTCCCGCCTTCCCGGTAAATGTTCTTTTTCTAAAGGATTTGTTTTTTCGACGAAAGAAAAATATACTCTTTTAACCAAAAAAAATATAAGAGCTGTTAGACTGACCCAGCAACGATATGCGTAAGTCATGGCTACGTCCATCCAAATCATGTCTAATACTCTGGTTAGTATAGATCTTTTCCGAGCATTAGCAGTCAGAGCTGGCTGGTCTTATCGTTTGATCAACTGTTGATGAAGTCATCACGGAGAATTGAGTCACAAGACATTTTTATTTTCTCGAGTTTTTTAGCTTGTATTTGGTTTGGAGATGGAGTGGAACGGAACTGGGCGAGTCTATTTTAGAAAACATTGGCCGGGATCGGTGCACTAAAGTATATATAGTATAATTGCTATAAGTGTTTGAATAAGAGTATTTACATATGTGCTCGTACTGGACGACTTATACAAAGGGATACTATAAAGAATCCAAGTATGATAGAGATAAATATCATGACAACATATCATAATCACAGTAGAAAAACATTACCTCCACTAGGATAAGAGATTTAAGGGTGTATTTAGTTGAGCTATAGATTCTAAAAAAGCTGATGTGAGTTGTAAAATGTAGAAAAGCTGTTGTGAGCTGTGAGTTGTGAAAAAAACTGAGAAGTTGTTTGGTTGGAATAGCTGTAGATTTCTGTTTTGCTAGCCCCTGATGTTTGGTTATATTATTAATATGCAATTTTACATGTAAATCATTGTAATAATTTTTTTTATAATATTTATACTAAAATTATACATTTTTGAATTACACTAGAATGATACATTTTACTAAAATTTAACCTTTTCAAATTTTACACGAACCAGTATGTTGTAATAGCATGGTGGGTAATTTTCGTTCAAAATTAAACTGAGAAGCTGTGAAAGTGGGGTTCCTCAGCTTTTAGTTTATACTATGAAAAAGTTATTATTTTTAAAAAAGCTAGTTGGCTCTTGCAACTGTTTGGTTTAGCTTTCAGCTTCCTAGCCAAAATACTAGTCAAAAAAACTGAACCAAACACAACCTTAATGTATAAATATTAACACCACGATTCTAGAAAACAACAGACAATTAATAGTAATACCGTCATATGCGTGCAAATCCTTTCGTAGGACATATTTGTTTCATCTTCTGACGGCTGTAGCTGTTTTTAGAATCTGAAACTGAAACAAACGGTGCAGATTTTAGACTAGTTGTGAAAATCAGTTGCTGCAGAATCTGAAAATAAACTATAATTTAGAAACTGTGAAACACTAGCTTCTTCTGAATTTTACCAGCCAGATATTCATACCAGCTTGCTACTATAAATCTTCAGCTGAAACAAATATTTCCTTAATCTCCCTAGTTTTTGTTCTTTAACATGAGTCAGCCCGAGGATTTATTTTCCAAACTTCTTATTTAATCTAGTGCGAGAAAATGTGTGATGAGTGATAGCTAAACCCTAGAGGCTCTCTGCCTCTCTATATGCAGTCATGCACCTCCTCGCTATCGGACGATCCACACATACACGCGCACAGACAATGACACGATCAGGAAAAATCTGCCCCCACTCAGTCCACCCCCAAATTCTCACCACAAAAATTCAGTCAACCACTCACCACCGCGTCGCGAGTTACATCAAACTCAACCGAGAGAGGCCGCAAAAAAAATAAAATAAGGAGAGCAGGTCGAAGCGAGACGGAGACACACGGAGGAGCAGACCAAACCAACCAAAGCCACGATACCAAGAAAAACTAGTCCGCACGCGACGGTGAGCAAATCCCCCCACGTCGACGGCTGACCGGCGCGCGCACGCCAAGCCGCGAACGCGATGCGACGCTGTCTTTGCCACCCTGCTGCTGTCCAAATCTAATGCGGGCTTGCGGATTTCCTAACCGCGAAGCTTCCCGCGAACGAGCCGGACAAAAGTTTCCACGTCCACGACTGCTCATTCCATTCCCAATTCCCACTTCTCCGGCGACCGCTCGCATTTTCTCCGCTTTTCCACGGCCCCCGCCTCTCGCCTTCCGCGAACCCTCCCTACCGCCTTCCACTCGCTACATATACGAGCCCGCCGGCCGTTGAGAAGCCGAACTCTACACGCGGAAGCAAACGGAGCGAGAAGAGACCAATCTCTCGAGAAGAGAAGCGAAGGAAGGAAGCGGGGGAAGGGGAATTTTAGCCATGGAGGATGCGGCGGCGAGCACGTCGTACTCGTTCCACTTCTCCCTGGCGCAGGCCGTGCTTACCATCTCCCTCAACGTCGTTTTCGTCTGGATCTCCGCCCTAATCGAGTGCTCCCCGTCGTCGTCGTCGTCCTCATCCCGGCGTCGCGCCGCGGCCGCGCCCACGGCAGCGGCGCCAGCGGTGGAGGCGTCAGCGGAGAGAGGCGACGGAGGCGCAGGCGAGCCGGCGGTCGTCGACCTGGACGCGGTTCTCGGTTTGATGGGCGCGGGAGGCGCGTCTGTGGGGTTCGAGGAGGCGGCCGCGCTGTTCGAGGAGGAGGAGGCGACCGTGGAGGAGGCCGCAGCCGCGTTCCGCGTCTTCGACCGAGACGGCGACGGGTTCATCGACGCCGGCGAGCTCGGGAGCGTGCTTGGGTCGCTTGGGTTCGCCGCCGGCGCTGGCGCCGCGGAGTGTCAGCGCATGATCGACGCCTACGACGAGGACAAGGATGGCAGGATCGACTTCACGGAGTTCCTCAAGTTCATGGAGAGAACAGCCTAGGGAATCGATAGTCAAGTTCTCTGTGAATTCGTTGTTCTGTCATTCTATTTTAATTTTTTTTGGCCTTAACTGGCCGAATGATTCATATGTGAATTCAATTCAATTCTTTTAATCTACCTCTGTATTGAATTGGAACATGGAATCCATCAACCACACATCAAGCTATTCTTTGATCTATAATTTAAGTTATGCCTTTAATTGAGCCTATAGATAAGTAGGTCTAATTTGATCTAAATGAGTCGATCATGGTGTAGCGGTCACACTCTCACAAGTGGTATCACATATCAAATATTAATAATGTAGAAACATAACTTAAAAGGATAGACAATGCTAACCTGTCAAGCTAGTTTTTAGATTAAGTAAATCTAAAATTTATGTTGTGGCTCCAAATGTGTTTATAGGTGAGTAAAGTCAATTTGATTTAGGCGAGCGAGTCGACTCGTGGTGTAACCAATAGCGGTCGGGCTTCCACAAAAACTACTTGTACCATTAAAAAAATGTAAGAAAGCTCATTCATAATTTAATTTTCATGAAAACAAGTGTTCATTCATTCAGGAGATTTTAGTTTAACAAAGCAAAATCCTATTTAAAAAGGTCAAATAACTGGGATGCATGACTGGACAACCGGATAAGAACATTTCATCTATCTCTAGAATGAATTATTTCCACAGTTAAAATTTAGCTAGCGGTCTGTAGTGACCGTAGATGGTAAATGATATAATATGATTTTTTTCCTAATAGTTTGAGTGTTTAAACAAATAAATTTAATACTAAAAAGTTTATAAACAGTTTGAAAATAATTTTTTTATATAAAGTTTAGGAGAAATTGTACTGTTTTTGCAATGTTTCCAGTTGGGTTTCAAGGGAACAGGATTCTTAACCCGTGTTTTTGAGGGACCATCGATTAATCTTTTATAAGAGTTTAAAATTCACTCATGTAGAGAGTTGAACCAGGAGAGTTGCTTTTAGTACCAGAACCACTGAGCTATGGCCTGTTTAGGAGAGCTCCACTCTACCATTTTCAATATTTGGATCAGTGAAGCACCTCTTTTATTGCTCCACCATTTTATACTGTGGGAGGGTCAACTCCATGGAGTTGGCTGCTCCATAGAACTATGAAGCTAAGGTGTTTGGGAGAGCTCCACAATATTCCATGATGAAATTTGGAGTTGGAGCTCTCTCAAACAGGGTCTATAGGCCCTTTCACATTTTGAAAATTTATCAAGGTGTGAAAGAATCACCTTGATGAAAATAAAATATATGAATGAGAGCAAACAAATTAAGGCATAAACTTGTTGAATATATCCATACTTTTCATCTACTCATTCTGTCCAAAATTATAAGACATAGTGTTTAGTTGGAGGACAAGGATAAATAAGTTGGAATAGTCTAGTTTTTGGTTAGATGTGATGATTTTTTTATTAGGTGGATAGCATCATCCATATTTTTATTTGGTTGTAGGAATAAGAGTAGACTAGATGAACAAGTGAAGAGGCTGATCACCACATCTCTACCCAATCACCAATCAATCTGACAATGAGGGAGTGGAGAAGAGGAGTCAACAACGGAGAGGCAACCTATGGTGAGGGGGAGTCAATGATGAGGCGCGGGCACGAGCACAAGTAGTCAATGATGAGGCGCGGGCACGAGCACAAGTATACACGTTGGCACTAGGTAGATGAGTCTATCTGATAAAATTTTTGGGATCAACTTATGTAACATCTTAAGAGAATATTTTCTCAAGTTAAATGGTTCCATCTAGCTCGCTCACAAACCAAATAGTTTTCATCTACTCTAAAAACTGGATATGATGTTCCCATTTAACCTCATCCTACGAATCAAACACTTCCTAAGTTTTTAGCTCAATTTTCAACTTAAAACTTTGACCATCAATTTATTTTACAATATAGCATCAACATCTATAAACCTAATAATAAATAAAAGTATTTTTATATATGAATCAACTATATTACATACATAACATAAAATACATCTTTTAAACTTAATAAAAAAATTAAAAAGATTGACTTTTCAAAATTAATGCACACCTTTGTATTCTTCGAAGAGAGAGTGTATATAAACGATAGCTCAAATATTGAATTCAAGCCGCTAGCTTATGAAACCGGTTAACGCCCCTTATTAATTTCTGGCAAATTAGTCGACTTATAGTCATTTATTCTGTGCTACAATTTAAGATGCAATATTAACAGCTCTTGACTTGAAAAGTTCATGGTGAATTACTTATAAATAGCAGAAACAATTCGTAACAAGGTAAACAAAGAAGGCATCGCACTAGGGCAGCAGCCAGCAGTACCGGTGTGCAAGTGTCAACGTGATTTTTTTTTAATTATAGATTTTTTTTCAATTTACGGAAACAATCTCCTGTATTCAAAATTTACAAAAATTGCCTTCAAATGCCCTTTGGAGAGCGGTTTTTAAAAATTATCTTCCCATTTTTTTAAAACCACTTTCTCAGTGGATAGTTTTTGTAACGTGAAGGAGAGACATTACGTTACTCACAGAGGCCCTTCGTGTTAGAGAGAAAAAACCTCCTCTAGGCAAGCGATTTTTGTCAAATCCAGATTACCTAGCGGGCATCATTTGTCTCGAGTCTATAAAAGCCCTAAGCAAATTTAGAGGGGATTGTTTTTGCCTTAAGAGCATCTCATATAGGGAGTACTCCTAATAAAATTTAATCTCTAAATTTTCTTACTCCCAACAGACTCCTGATATCATATTCCATATATTTTACTATTATATTATTAATAAGTTGACCCTACTTATTAAATCTACCATCTTTTCTTTTATTTGTATCTCTTGTATCACTGATATGTGGGATCAGAACGGATAGAAAATGAGAGTCACTCTCTACAAGTAGGGAGGGTGGAGAAAGATTTTTGGGATCTCTAAAATTTAGAACCAAATAAAAGAATTATTGGAGATTATTTTAGGCTAAAATCTCTAATAATAGAGATATAGAGCTATATTGGCCATCTCTCGAAGATGATAAGATCTCTTCAAATTTGCCGGGAGTTGACTCAAGGGAAATATTGCTCCCTATGTGGGTATGAATTACTAAAAATCGCTGATCCATAGGATGATTTTTGGCTGTTCGACTTAGAAGTCCTCCCTGCAAAAAGCAACTAACCTCGCTTTAGAATACGAGAAAAAAACACTCTCCTGGATAGCAATTTTTTTAAAACCGAGAGGGCGGTTTTGAAGTACTCCGTAACTCCCTTCAGCACGACTGAAGGTCATTTTTGTAAATATCGAAAACGGGAGTTCATTTATGTAAATTGAAAAAAGAAATTTAAAATTTAAAAATCGACACAACGTCGTCGGCTATGTACCATCACGCCGATGCAGCTGTCCGGCCCAACACGAAATCCGGACTGATATTAGGTGGGCCGTCTCGATCGGAGCCCACAGCCCAGTGAGCCCACCCCTGAAAACCCTAGCCCTCCTCTCCGCGAGCTATATATATCTCCTCCCCGCGGTGGGTCTCTCCTCCCATTGTCCTCGCCGCCGCGGTACCGGCCCGCTCCTCGGAATCTCCGATTCGTTTCTAGGGTTCATCTCCTCGCTGCTGCCCTGTCTCGTTTGTGGTTTTCCTCTCTTTCGCCTTCGTTTCGTTTTTGTTTGTTTCTCTATCTCTTTTGGTGAGGCCTGGATCTGGGATTCCATGGATGTTGCTGAAGAAGCAGGTGATGAGAGCAAGACAGGGACATCAGCACCCTCTCTCTTTTGCGACGGGAATGATCGACTGAAGTCTACAATGGGAATCTCTCTGAAGCTTTTCCTTTTCCATAGCCCAAATCGATCCTTTCCTCTGTTTCTGTTTCTTTCTCTCTCTTTTGGTGAGGTCTGGATGTTGGATTCCATGGATGTTGCTCAAGAAGCAGGTGATGAGAGCAAGACAGGGACATCAGCACCCTCTCTCTTTGGGGACGGGAATGATCGACTGAAGTCTACAATGGGAATCTCTCTGATGTTTTTTCCTTTTCCAAAGCCCAAATCGATCTTTTCCTCTGTTTTTTTGTTTTTGGATTTCTATGTTTCTGTCTGTTTTGTTGATTTGGTCCCTTTTCTTGATGCTCCGTGCATTGATTTGGGCATTTGGATTCAATGTGGCTGCCGGTGATGCATACACAAATTCATTTAATTATCGGATTGTTCCATGACGATCTCACAAATATTGTCACTACCACTGAGGCAGCTCTCTGTTTTTTGATCAATCGTTGGTATCCTTTTGCAGGTTGCAGTTGTGGGTTTCGTTTTTGTTTTCTTATTTCGATTGCAGTTTCATCTCTAGTAATTTCTTTGTTGGATTCAAATGCTTGTGATGGTGTTAAATATACTTTGAGCAGTTCGCTGTGAAATCAACTTACATCTGAGGCATTTGCATCCGGAATGCATCGTTATTTTTCAATGTTCTTTTTTTTGGTAGAAATTCTCAACCTGTTTATTGTCGTGAGCTGTGTCTTGGTGTACCACGGATCATCCACTCCCAAAAAGAAAGAGCTTGCACGGATCGATTGGAATTAGAGCATACAAAGCTACAGATTGATCTAAAGCAGTGACGACTCAAA
>KE372805.1:126311-140135 GCA_000418225.1 Zizania latifolia | reverse complement strand
CTGCCGCTTGCTTGTGTCAGAGCTTAGAACTCAGAAGTATATAATACTTTTTGTGTTGTAAAGCTAAAAAAAAGTCAGATGAGAAAAGGCTGCACTGCCACCGCGTTTCTTGCGAGCCTTTTCTCGCGCCACGCTCACGCGCAGGCGCGCGCGCCACTGTGCGTGGCGAGCGACCATTTTGCCAGCACCGGCGTGCGTGTGTGCATGAGTGCTCCCTCCTGTGGACTGCGTCGTCATTGTATGTGTGTGTGTTGCTGTGCATGGCGTGCAGACGGACAAGGCGTCACTGTTGGCGGAGGTAATCGAGCACGTGAAGGAGCTGAAGCGGCATACGTCGGCGATCGCGGCGACGGGGGACGACGACGAAGAGGAAGACGACGGTGGTGGTGGTGTGAGGCTGCTTCCGACGGAGGCGGACGAGCTGGCGGTGGATGCGACAGCGGACGGGGAGGGGAGGCTGGTCGTGCGGGCGTTGCTGTGCTGCGAGGACCGCCCGGACCTGATCCCGGACATCGCCCGGGCGCTCGCGGCGCTCCGGCTGCGCGCGCGCCGAGCCGAGATCACCACCCTCGGCGGTCGCGTCCGGAGCGTGCTCCTCATCACCGCGTTCGAATACGCGGAGGACGGGCACCCCGACGGCATCGACGACGACGAAGATGACGAGTGCGCGGCGTCGCACCGGAGGCACGAGTGCATAGCCACGGTCCAGGAGGCGCTGCGCGGTGTCATGGACCGCAGGGCGGCGAGCAGCGACACGACGTCGTCCGGCGGAGCTGCTGCCGGCGGCGGGAGCAGCATCAAGAGGCAGCGCATGAACTACGGAGCGCAAGAGCAATGCTCGGCGTAGCTAGGACGACTAAAACTAACGTGCCGGCCGGCATTAGCTACTTTCCATGCAAACTTTTAGTTATTTCAAGCTTTCGGTTGGGTGTGGAGTAGTGGTCCTTTGGTATAACGGGAGCTTCAAGGTGCAAAAGGGAAAGTTTTATGTCCCTGGTGTGTGTGTTCATGTGCACATGCATGTTATGCAACTGTTCTTGCGCAATTGCATAACATGTAAGGGTGTTTGGAATTAATGGCTTACATGTGTAAGGGTGTGGCAGCTGAGGCAATGGGTGTACAAATGATCTAGTATCTCGATCTTGGGTATATCAATGAAAGGTGGAGTTGGCCGGTATGGTTTCTTAATTTCCCTTTGAAAAAGTAGTACAAATGGCATATGGAACAATTATTTCTACAAGTTCTTCTATGCTCTTATCACTTATGCATATGGTTTCTTAATTTCCCTTTGAAAAAGTAGTACAAATGGCATATGGAACAATTATTTCTACAAGTTCTTCTATGCTCTTATCACTTATGCACACTCAAAAACGGCTAGAGCTTCATGGATTTATGACTAGTAAATTGTATAGTTATTATATGTTACTTCCATCCTAAAAATATACTTTCTTTGTCGCAAGATATATGTCTTTTACAGCTCAAAATTCATCTCAAATATAGTAACACAGTACTAGCAAATGTTATTTTTAACTCTAAAGTACTCATAATACACTTAAACTTAATTACTCATTTCTCCACCCAACCACTTTCAACACCACACTCATTTACATATCTCCTTAATAGTTGTGTCCAACCTAAAGGTCCTTACATTTTGGGACGGAAGGAGTAACTTATATAAGTTTTTTACATGGTATTTAATGAAAATGTTTATCATTAGCTACTTTTACTATATATCATTATTAATTATTAAGACAATAATATATAAAAATACTTTGAAAATTAATCTAACTATAGGACTTGCATAACATTAAACATAAATATTTTTAGCTTAGTTATTAGTTAAAAATTATAAGCTAAAAATTAGAAATATTGATTTTCCTAAAAACATGAACACCTTATCTTCTTTCAAAAGAAGGTAATATATATGATAATTTTTAGTGTGTACTTAAATAAGTGTGGACCATCCATCTTAATTGATTAAATGACTAAGGGAACATATCACCCATAATTATTATATGTATTGTTTTATATATATATATATATTAAAAAGTTAGTTATTAGTGTTTACTAATTCCCCTAAAATACTGTTAATGGCTTGACGAGTTAATAAAAAAATCTAGCCGTTCAAAAAAAAACATTAGACTAACATAACTAAGTTGAGATTGGAAGAAGAGTAAAAGGAATTATTGTTGGGTAGATGCCTGAGATGCCCGGATCTTGTAGAAGTCGATGTGAAGGAGAAGCACTGAGCTGGAGGCGGGAGCTGGTGACGAGACCGCCGACCCACTCTCCTCTGTTCCTCGTGCGTCCTTCTCACTTTCTCAGAGTCACCGAGACATTCTCCCTGGACGGGGCCCTACCATATCTACCCCCGCAAATGGAAGTGCAAAACGATCGCCTTGTTGACTTGCAGCTGGGCTGAGTGGGCGGTGCCAGTAGCATAGCAGCAGCCAGCAGCTAGCGTCTCCGTGCTCGTCGTTTTCTCTCTGACGCTGCCATGTTATTCTCCTCTCATCCTCTGCCTCCGAGTCAAACGACGGCCCATCGCCGGAACCAATCGCACGCAGAGTCGCCATCCCACCAGCATCCGCGATCCCACCGAGGCCCCATCTCGGCCCAGCCACCACCGGCATGCAGCATCCATCCCCGTCGCCCCCGCTCCTCACGCGCTGCCGCTGCTTTTCGGCTGCCGCATCGCGTTCGTGGATGCGCGCAGAAGCATGCGAGCCGGGCCGTTTTTCTTCAATTTTTTCTATTGATCTAACATGTATTTTGACAGTCTTGTATATCTATATATTATTATAACAGAGTAACGATATAACCAAGACAAGAAAGTCATCTTAAAAATAAAATCATCATTTTTTCGTTTTTTTAAATAATATTTTGTTTCTGAAATTACATTTTTGGATGAACGTTTCAAAAAATTTCTGATCTAGATCCTAGCGGTACTTGAAGTGACGGTATGCGTCATGTCGATACTTGAAGCACCCTTATCCTTGTCGACCCAAATTTGGTTGACATGGATTTTTACAATGATGTAGTGTACTTTTCCATGAATATTTCCAACTCATCGTGCTTGCACTGTTTAGTATTTTTTTTCTGAATATTTTTTTAAAAAATCCCTGTCAACCAACTTTGGGTCAATTTTGTCACTTTTTTCCTCTCGACATTTGAAGCGTCACTAAGGTCTTAGCATCGACAGGATCCTATGGATACCTCAAGTATTGACAGGGGTCTAGATCTGTAATTTTTTAAAACGATCATACAAAAATATAATTTTAGAAAATATATTATTTAATTTTTTTCAAGCGTCTAGATCTGTAATTTTTTTTGAAACGGCCGTCCAAATATATAATTTCAGAAAAAAAATATTTTAAAATTTTCGTTTTTTTTTTCACGACGGCCTGGTGGACTACTGCCCGATAAACCACGGCGCCCTCGGTTTGGGCCTTCGAGTGGCGACGCCCACCAACGCGTCACGGGCTCACGGCTCTTTCGGGCTGGATTACCCGCGCGGGCGAGCGGTGGCACGTCGCGGCGAGCGCGCGCGCGCGCGCGGCTGCTTCCACGGGGAGAGGGAGACGTGCGCGGCAGCGGGCAGCCGACAGCGACAGGACCGTGAGTCACATCACCGAGCAAAGTGAGCAGTGGCTGTGAGCGCTATGTGATGCTGCACCGATCTACCTGCGCCGCTGATTAGAAATGCTTCGAAATTACTGCGTAGCTAACTAGGTACTAGTCACACTGTGCGCTAGCTAATAGACCCTTATTTTTCAGGTTGTGTAATAATAGTGCGGTTTTATTTTTTATATATATATATATATATAGTCATCTGTGTCTACCACTCTAGCTATGCACAATCTTTTTTAAATATAAAATATGCTACATTTAGGAATTTAATACTATCAATGTTATTAAGAAATGAGCAACATATTCTGACCCAAAATTTAATGTTAGGGACAATAATGAGTCTCTGGGGCGGGCTGAGCCAACTGGCTCAAACGGACACATGCAATCTATGTGCTTAGCCGCTATACGTTGTATTATGAAATATCAAATCTGATTCTACGTTGTAATATTATGAGACGGAGAGTGTATTATCTTCATCGCCTTCTCAATTTGCGCAAATGTGAAGGAACCAATGATTCAAGGGTATATGTTGGTTTAATTTCTTACCCATTCAGTTGCTCTAGGATTTCCATTATCTCTTCATGCGAACGATTGATCGATGTCACCTCCATATATTAATTGTTTGGAATGGAGCTTTATACATTATGTAATAGTACGTAGCCCGATTCGTATATCTGATTACTCCATGTGATTGACAAATTAGCATCAGTGAAAAAAATTCTCTTAATTTATTATTTATGCAGGCATGATGGTTAGCCATCACGCACATCAGATATTTGGTTATTTAATTTGGGAGGGGGAGGTAGATTACTTGTATGGGTATCTAGTAAGAATCCACGGCTGTAATGGGTGGAGAAGTAGATTAAAACAACTAATATAAACTGTGAGCTAAAAAAGCTGTTATAAAATATGAAGTGTAAAAAAATTATGAAGTTATTTGATTAGAGTAACTATGGATTTACGGTAAACCGTGTCGTTGATAGGGCACACGTGGGTAGATATGGCGTGCGTGAGCTCCTCAAACTCAGACAACCGTAGACTAGCCTTGAGTGTGGCCTTGATGAGGTGGCGGCCATGAGCAAGGACAACCAAAGGGGGTGGCAGAGGCTGTGGGCAGGGACGACGACATATGAGGACGATGACGATAGAAGATATAGTTGTGCAATATGGAGGATAGATAACTTTTATTTTATACTAAAAAAGATTATTTATTTAATATTTGATTCAACTTTTATCTTTTTAAGGGAGAAGCTATTTGAAAAAACCGAACGAAACATACATCGTATTAAAGTTAATTTTTACTGTAAACTAGATGAGAGAACCTTCCGTGTTGTTGCGGGAAAGATGCGTAAAAAATTGACAGACAATATTGTGAAATGACACTTTCTAAGACATTGCGCAGACATCGATCAGTACACGACCATTCACGAAGTGGCCGGAGTAATTTCTATGTGCTTGACAAACGACCAAGTCAAACAATTTAGCTAGTGCACATAACCATTTTCAGCAAGAGAACATGCGATGGGAGAGGTGAATTTTGTGCACCTCTGATCGAATTGAAGCCTCAATCAGCAGACTAATCCAAATTAAGATGCAATTAGCTATATATATCAACGAAGGGAACGTACAACTATTAAATCCTCTTTGTAATTAAAGTTATTCTGTTCTACAAGAGTATCATGTCGAAACCGAGGAGATATCGATCGAAATTAAAGGTTGCGTGCATGTTTGGTTCATCTGCAGGCTTGTTTTGACTGCATGATGCACCGAAGCTGCTCTGCTAGCTGATCGATCGATGGGGGGCAACAAGAAATTAAAGCCCAAAACACGGGGCCGAGCCTACGCACGTCGCGGCGCGCTAGGGTTGCTCTGCAGCTGTTATATAGGACGCCGACACGACAGAGATCCTCTCCGCCTGCATGCATGCCATGCCATCAGATCAGATCAGCGAGAGACCTGGCTTTTTAATTTTTCGTTTCAATTCTTCAGTCATCGCCTCGCTCCTCGATCGTCTAAATGCCGATCTATCCTCACTGCCCAGGCGAGAGATCGACTTGATCCGATAAATTAATCAAACAAATTGGGAAGAGACCGACTGGAGGCTGGAGAGGGAGCTAGCTTCTGCTACTGTTCAGGCGCATGCATGACCGCAAAAGCTACAGTGAAACTCATCAGATCGGCGGCGACGACGCCATGGACGACGTGCCGGTGGATAGCGTAGGCGACGCCCATACGCGTGTGTACAAGTCTTATCGTTTCACTATTCAGTACTACTAGTACTACTGCATGCCTGCCTAGCTAGCTATCGTTCGAAATCGAAACGATCGGTGACGACGACAGACGTGCACGTACATTTGCATATAAACAATTTGCTGCCCCGATCGATGACCTGCAGAGAGAGCGATTTGCGCGGCAAGTACGAGCACAGTACTTTGGCGCGCGGCAACGTACGGTATTACCCAATCAAATCAAAGGAAAGCAAACCCTACATGGCGAACTACCTTCAGCTGGCAGCTAGAAACTAGTATTGATTGATCGATCATCACTCCATTAATTGTAACAGGGGTGTTTCGTTGTGCCGTGTGAGTACGTGCATGCGGTAGCTGGGTAGCTAGTATGTGGTAAAATGTGTGATTGTTGCATTCATTTCACAGAGATGTCGATCGATATGGGATATCTGTATTCAACTCAGGTAGTGATCTATTCATGCATGCATGATCTCCATGCAAATGCACACACCTGCTCTCCGTCCTCCATGCTCCCATCTAGTTTTCCATGAACTTCACCTCTCTGTATTTTGTATATATAGGTTATATATGTAGATGGAGATTAATTTGCTTCAAGTACACTTTGCATGTATACCATGCATGCATACTATCTAGCCAGCCAATCAGTTCAAGAAATTCACATACTGAATATATATATGTATCATATGCTTCTGACTTTAGCCTCCTCACACACATTGATCAGACCAAACTCACATTAGACAAATTTTGTCATTATTGGCAGGACAGAAATATTATTTGTAAGATGATTTTCCTTTGAATTGTATTCAGGTACTTTCCATATTTCTTATCATATGAATCAATTCACATTTGTAATCCTTATTATTGTTATTATTTTATTACATCAGTTATACTATTCCTTAGATGTATATGAGTCGTGGGGTACCAAGAGGCATCACAATTTATAGTGTTAATATTTGATACTTTGCCAAGTAACTTAACACTACAGTTATATAATGAGGTACCGAAATTTACATTAGAAAATATTAGTATCTCTCGGTACCTCCTCAAGGTCTAAAATTGTCAATGTACATATATGTATAACTGACATCTCCCAATTCTTCTTACAATGCTTGGGCCCACTCCATTTTGTAAAAGGCTTGGTCCACACATTTTGGGATTTTAATTCTGTAGTTTTCAAACATGTGTTCCAACAGTACATAAAAGTAATATGAAACATAATTAAACCGTTTAATCTCTTTTTGAAATGTTTTTCATATGATGATAATTTGTATTTATGGATGGCATTTTATACATAAATTAACAGAAAATATTCAATTTTGGAGACTTAATAAGTCTATTCTCCTTGCTCATGCATCTTATTTGGGGACATGTTTTTATCGAAGGGAGCAGCACTTTACTACAATTAATAGATATTACTCCAACAAGAAAAAAGAGAGTAGTCAATGAGCTAGTGAAAAATGAGCAAAGATGAGTTAAAAAAGGATCATTATGTATGGAGAGAGGCGCATATATTTTGCACATGATATGTGTGTGTGTGTGTGTGTATGTGGAGGCTAGCTAGCTATATATGCTCATATATGTAATGACACATTTATGATAATTTTCACGTGAACTGTGTTTGGAATCACTATACAGATAGAATCTTATTAAAAAAATGTCCATATATATGTCAATTACCTGAGGAAATAAATTCATTTAGAAAAATCATCTGAAGATTAAGTGAACACCTCTTCCTGCCTAAAGCCCTAATTAATTAATGGTGTGTGCGTGTATGCCAATAATGTTCCCAATCTGCACTAGTTATCACTACCGGAAACAGGGGTTTATTGAACTTCATCCTATATATGTTCATTGTAGAATTAATATTATTGAACTTCAGTACACTTGCAGAATTTCAATTATCACATACATTTTATGATAACTCGAAGTACACGTACGTATCCCCAGTGGCGGAGCTTGAACCAAAGTTTAGAGAGGGCTAATAGCAAGAAATAGATGAGCTAGCTACTATGCATATTTGGGTGGCCATTTGTTATCAATCTAATCAAATGTAGCAGCAAACATATTGTTTTTCTTTGGCCTATGAGAAAATACAGGGTAAACCATGGGCCATGGCCCCTGTTGGTCTATATGAAGCTCCGCCACTACACATACCACTTACTCTCATCAAATGACGTGTATAACATTTGGGACATTGCATTTGGTAGCAATATATATTTAATTAGTAAGGGTTCGTCAATTAGTCAGTTACACAAAAATATGTTGTTTCGACATAACTACACGCTAAACTCTCCAAACACTATACAAGCCTTTGTTAAAAATTACAAGTAACCTCTTTTGTGCAAAAGAGCATTAGGCCACTGATCGACAAATAATTTGGAAAATTAGCATATTGATGTGGCCTAACTAGCCCTAAATGCAGAGCTTGGACAAGTGTTCTGAAAGGAAACTGAAATGAATATGTGGTTTTATCTTACTTCTTTATTTTGCATATAATAGGAAATGTAGCGATTAATTATGAAATTAATAACCCCTTTGTCCTATATACTTCATGAAATTATAATATGCCTGCCAAGTCTAAATTAAGTTGTGTAAGTAAATTGGAGGATTGGTTCTTAGTTTTTTGTCACTAATTTTCTTTTTTTTTCTGATATTAAGAAATGTCTTTTTAGATAACACTTTTCTTTTATATATACATATGATTGCTTTTTGGCAGATGAACCAAAATTTTGAAAAATGAAATTAATTAAAATCCAAAGGCTGCAAAATAGTGGCCCCATAATGTCTTTTTAGATAACACTTTTCTTATATATATTCTGGATTTCAAAAGTTTTTTCCTTATCTGTTCAAATTAATTACATAGCAAATCTCAGAAAATATCAAGTTCCACAAGTCCTTGTGTATTACGGCGCTCGTGGCGCTTCTCATTTTGCCCTGATAGAGATGTATCTTCAGTGCATGGAAGGAAACGAGACTCATTTGCCTATATATACTAGTGAAACCATAATAATCATAAAGTTTCCAAAATGTTATCCATTTGTAATTTTGTATTCATCAACCGCACCTCTGAACTTGCCTACATGCATGCATGGCTAACTTAATTCAGTGTTTCGCTTACCTGAAACACATGGACCATTATGCCCATTCATTGATCGTTTTGATCAAAATCTTGGATCATTTATCTAAAAGATTATCTGCACGCAATATATTATCATCAGTCATCTCATGAGATCAGTAATGCAGTCAGCAGAATCAGTTGTCTCGCTCTCTAGCGAACCACATGGAAAAAACAACTTCAAGAAAAGCTTACTAGCTAATATCTCCAAATCCAAACATCAAGCAGAGCCACATCTTACATAGCTAGACAGAGCAAATTAAAGGAAAAGATCTAGCTGTATGAAACCATAAGATTAGTCGATAAAACACTAGTTGTAGATTTAGTACACACACACACATGCATATGAACTAACTAGAGTGAAGTGGAAGTGCTAGGTAGAATGGCAGATCAAGACCAAATTAATTAAGCTGCATAATTAACTAGCTACTATAGAGAGACCATGCAAGCAAGCTGAAACTAAAATTGCATACCGTCCAAGAAATCACCATCATCCTCGTAGTCTCCGTCGTCGTCTCCTTCGCCTCCGTTGTTGCTCATCATCTCGCCGAGGTCGTAGTAGTACTCCCCGAGCACCGGCGCCGGCACGAGGCGACCGAGCTCGCATCCGAGCTCTACGGGCACTGATCTACCACTTCTTGTCCTCACCTTCTCTGCATCTCCTCCTCCCTTCCCTGATCCGGCACCGCCCGCCTCCTTGATGAGTACTAGGTGATCGCGGCGCTCCGCCGACGTCGGAGAAGACACGCCGGCGTCTCCGGCGACATCGTTGCGCTGGGAGGAGGACTCGGCGAGCCGGTCGATGGCCGGCTTGGACTGGGTAAGCAGCCAGTCCACCGTCTTGCTGGCCTTGTCGAAGCCAAGCCTGTCCTGCAGCGCGAAGAAGTCGCGGGCGACGTCGAGGGATAGCCGCATCCGGCGGTCGCGGACGCCCTGCGCCGTCCGGATCTTGCTGTGCCGGTCCGTCCGGAACGGCCGCTTCCGCGCCCTGGCATGGCCGCCGCCGGCACCGTTTCTTTGCGCCGCTCCCGCTCCCGCCCCCGCCCCCGCCACAGCGACCGGAATAACAGTCGCCGCCCGCGGCGGCCTGAGCACGGCCTCCAGGGTCTCGGAGTTGAACTGGCCATGGCCGTGGCCGGAGAAGAAGTGGTCGTAGTGCTGTTGATCCAGATGTGTGGGCGGTGGCATGATGGGGAAGAAGCCGCCGGTAGGGTTTGGCTGCTGGGTTTCTTGGGAGATGCACAAATGGTGAGGGTTAGTCAGGTAAGGGAACATTTGTGTAGCCAAGCTTGTAGTACTAGCTTCCTAGTGAGATCTAGTTCTAGTACTACTGTTGCAGCTAGCTAGTTCTTCTTGATCTCCTCCTCCTCCTCCTCCTCCTCCTCCTCCTCTTCTTCCTCTTCACATATGAGAGCTAGTGCTACTATGCTGGAAGATGTTGATATCAAAATCAGGCCAGGTAGCTCGTAAGGTGATGAGCTCTTCAGATGAAGATGGCGATGTGTGCTTCAGAGCTTAAGGGGAAAGAAAAGGCATGGCGAAAGAAGGGAGGAAAAGGTTGGAGGAGAAAGGAAAGGAAACACAGGAAGCTGAAAGATGGGAGTGAGCTGAACTTTAGGTATTACTAGACACCCACCATCTCTCTCTCTCACACACTCTCCCTGTGAATTTGTGTGTGTACATGTTGGTTTGTTTGTTTTTGGCGGTGACTTTTGCTTCTGAGCTCTGATCGAGCAATGGCGTCGCTGGACATCCAACTGTTGCGTCACTGCAGCTTGGGGCTTACAAGATAGCTAGGAGAGAGAGCTAGCAGCTGGTAGCTGGTGTTGGTGTGTTCGTGGTATGGAGAGTTAGGAATGGAATGATGAAGGCATTATTGTGATCGATCGAGGGCTACAGTGACGCACTGTAGGGACACGTGGTCATGCAGGCGTGCATATATATACATATCCGGGTGTTGCTCTGCAGTACAACATGTATGCACGTATAAGTGCATGTATATATAACTGGTGGTCGAAGACGTATATACGTCGCCCCACAAAAAAGAAGACATATACATCATATACGAGGGACGGTGGTGAGAGGTGTGGGTGCACACATACGGGCTTCCTCTGTTAGCAAGTATTTGTCAATTTTGACCGAGAATAGTTAAACATTGATCACTATGTTAAGCAACACTCAAGCAATAGCTAATAGCTTGAGTGTAAGCTATTGTTTGAGTGTTGCTTAACATAGTATGCTATATGGTCAGATTGTTTAAAACTATTATTGGTCAATTTTTGCATAATTAAAGTCAACATGTGAGACTCATGTCAATAATCCAATATAGATTAAGTCCAATATAATTGTGTAAGTGTGTATAGTACACTATTTTACTAGTTGAGTAAGAGTGACACTAACATATAAACACATATATTCTAATCACAATACTTTTGGATTGACCATTTTACCCAAAACGAAAACGAAAGTGTAAGTAGGTGTGTTATACAGTACATGGACTAGTTCCTAGAAGAGTTGGACTAATAATAAGACTTTAGAAGATGGGGAGTGACAAATGGTGTCAAAGCTTAACATTTTGGATCTTTATTGGAAGTACATGACATGTTTTCCCAATTTATAGAAGAATTGAACTGATTTACCTGAAACCATATAAGATTCCTATGAAATTTCTGCATTTCAAGAGAGACATTAGGAACTCTCTCTTCACGTACCAGAATTTGTGCATACATCTCTTCGTATTGAATTGATAGAAAAATGCTGCTGTACTGTTGGGATCGGAGTCGTAGCTTTCAAGTGTTGATGTACCTATCTCTCCTCTTTCTCTCTCCGATATTTTAAATTCCAACCCTTTGGTCTCATCCTGTCGCTAGGTGACAATATTAAGTTAGCCATATATGTGTAGCTTCTAGTGTGTGGTTTTTACTACGGCAAATCCAGGTACGTAGCTGATATGTGCATGCATGTTGCAAGCTGTAGTATACGTACGTACAAATAAAAAAGGACCAGCCTTGTACTTCCTATCTCATAGATATATAGACATATGACCACAGGGCAGGCATGCATGCATGTGACATTTCTTAATTTCTTCCTACGACGCACTGCACTACTAGTGCCCTGCATGCACGCCTGCTACGCAGTCAGCTGCATGCATGTGTAGTGCGAAATGGCAGGCGCGCAGCTGAAATCTGTCCATACATTATATATGATTTTTATTCAAGAAAATCATAGTCTTTCTGCTGGTCATTGATACATCATGCGTGTTGGGAGTAGGGATAAAAACAGATTGGATACGAACAGATATTAGTGATATCATATCCTTTTTTATATTTTTTTGGATTCGGATTCGGATTCGGATACTTCAGATACGGATACGGAACTAGATATTATCGGATACGGATACGGAACCGGATATTTACCCGATATCATCAGTAATATAATTATTGATTCATAATCACAACACACAAGTGACAAGTAATAGTTTACATCACACAAATCACCACGAATATAGAAGTCCACATATAAGTTCACATTACACAAATCACCACAAATAGAGTTATGAATAACTTAGTAAACCCAAAAGAACCTATATGATATTTGCAACTTGGTTTGAGCTTGAAAATTTTTCTACACTCAAAATACAACATATCTTATTTCATGTAAAATTTTTGCATTTTTCTAGATCTGTTTGCTATTTTTAATTCATTAAGTATGTTTCTAGGATTTAAATTGACATAAGTGAAATTTGAACTACAAGTGCTTGAAATAATGAACCAAAATTTATAGAAAAAATATATTCATGTTTTTGGGTCCATTTTTAGTTCTTATCCACTAAATTGAATGAAGTTTTGAAAAATCTAGGTTGCGACTTTCGATCGGCAACGTTGAGCTTAATGGTTTTTTAATTCTAAAAAAATCAAATGAAATCTGAAAAACACAAAAATTATCATGGTGTTATGATATGATATGTAAATACTGTGATAAAAAATTAAAATTGTTTCGAGAAAGTTATCACGTACGATGTAAAGAAAGATAGAGATTCTTCAATAATGAATTATGATTTAAAGAATGAATGAGATTGGTTTGAAAGCAAATCAATGGTTAAATCTTTATTTGAACTTAAAAAAATTTCTCTGATCAAAATACAACATAGCTTAACTCATGTAATTTTTTTGTATTTTTCTGGATCAGTTTACTATTTTTAAATTATTAAGTGTCTTTCTAGAATTTATATTGAAACAGGTAAAATTTGAACTGCAAGTGCATGAAATAATGAACCAAAATTTATAGAAAAATCATATTCATGTTTACGAGTTCATATTTAGTTCTTATCCACCAAATGAAAAGCAATTTTGAAAAATCTAGGTTGTGACTTTCGATCGGCAACGTGGAGCTTAATGGTTTTTTAATTCTAAAAAAATCAAATGAAGTATAAAAAACACTAAAATTGTCATGGTGTTATAATATGATATGTAAATGCTGTGATAAAAAATTAAAAATATTTCGAGAAAGTAATCACGTACGATGTAAAGAAAGCCAGAAAATGACAGACTTTTATTTCCAAATTTAGATGTTTTTTAAATTATAAAATCTTTCAAAATGAACAACTTTTTGTTTAGAATTCTAGAAAAAATAACATAATTTTAACCTTAAAAAACTTAAAAATCTTCCATTTATAAACAGAAACTCCTTTTCTTTTCTTTTTTTCTTTTTTTCTCTCTCTCTTATTTTTGTCTCTTTTTTCCTTTGTCCGGCTCATTTGCTCTCTTTCTCCTTAGTCCTGCCCGCGACTGCAAGAGCCAAGAAGCACAGACTACAGCGCCAGCCACCAGA
>KE372805.1:101434-113950 GCA_000418225.1 Zizania latifolia | reverse complement strand
GTGAAATAACAGGTACACTGCTTTAAAGAGTATAAAGGACATAATCAGTCCACTTTATATGTATTGACTACTTGACTGTAGTAAATGCCATGGATAGGAAGAAACTTTAATGTGCATTTCTGCAAAATTGAATTAATGAAGCACATAAAATGTGCAATGTACAAGTCTGTTGTGTCCTCAACAAGTATGTAGCCATTATGGTGTACATGTAGCAGGCGCTTCCATAACCATTCATACCAAAAAATCAAATGTTTTTGTTTTTGTCAAGCAGGTAATACATATGTAGCAATATAGCATAGATCCATAGATAACTCTAGCATCCAGTCATTGAATGAACTCATAATCACAACAGGTGTCTACATACAGATCCGTACTCTACCAAAAGATACACATGCATACAAACCTGCTGGCCAAATTCCAGTTCCCCTATTGCCTGCACCATTGCAGATAGCCAGTAGACATCAGAGTATACATTTCCATTGTTATCATTATACTGAAAATGGGACAATACAACGATGTACAAATGTATTAGTTGGGATACATAGAAGTTATTATATCAATTTTAAAGATCATAAATGATGAACAACAAATATTTCCTAATTAGTTACAAGCAGATAAAATGTAAACCAGAGAGAAATAGCAACCTTTAGAAGCTGAAGGATAAATTCAATGGCTTCTTTGGGGCTGTTCTTGTCTGATGATCTAACAAGAGCGACTGCATGAGGAATTGCCTAATAGAAGTAACATAAGTCAAGAAAAAATATGAATTAATGTCAGCAGTGCAGCAATGCTGTAAGAAAGATTAAATTACTATTGTGCAACACACACAAGTTTAAATCACTTCAGCAATGCATTTGTGCATAATGCAATACAGATTTGCAGATTCATAATGTTTAAATTTATTGATTAGGTCTATCAAGACAGGCAAGGGATAGTACACTTGCATGTATAGTTTTCAGTAAGTTACACATAAATACTAACTTTATTTCATGCAAAACACTTAGTTCTTATCAAAACAGAAATTAGCAAATTAAAAATTGGAATATCGGCAATACTGACATAAACCTATCGTCTTGTCATGGATAATCACAAATATAAGTCCTACCTCAAAGCATTACCTCAAGAACAAAGTACTCCGGAATATCATGGAAGTCATTCCGCCTATTAGTAAAACAGAACGAAGCTGTTTACACTTTACACGTAGAGAACCCAAAAGGAAAAAAATAAAAAGGTCCTTGCAGAGTGGATATTGACCTGGGTAATCCAATATCTGCATCAAATCGGCGACTTTTATAAAACTTAACCAGATGAAGCAGCCCAGTTAATTCGGTGTCCTAAATGAAGGAAAACAAATTAAATAAGCAGAACACAAGTATAGAAAGTGACACATCAAGGCAAGGTTCCTAGAAAAAGGCATGACATTAAAACGTCTCCTCTGTGCTACAGAGCCATCAAATACAAAATTCATATGCCCAAACATAGAAAGATCTAAAAAGGAATTTGTCACATGAATCATTCAGATGTGCATAAAGGTTATGCATAAGTTATTGTGCATTGTGATACTTCAGTATAGTTAAGTGTCCACTGACTGAATCAATTGTGTAAGCACTCATTCCCAGGTTCAAGCCACTATGTTTGCAAAAGCAGTAGTGCTGTAAGGGAAAGTAAAATGAAAGCATATGGCCAAACACCAATTATGTTTTTTATGCCATTGAACTCCTGGTTTTACAAATATATTAAGCATGTGCTTTTTGATAATTTTAATGTATGTGAGGGTGGGGGAAGGGGACCATGCACTTGGGGAGGGGAGACATGAACAAAACTCCCCTTTTGCATTATGCATTAGTAGAGAATTGTAGGTCCAATTTCATGTATCTTTTTTGTTATCGGAACCTTTGAAAATGGAACCATGTAACCACCGTGGTTCCATTTTGTCAGTTTCAGGGGGGAAAGTTCTATCAATTTCGTAGAGATTTTAGGTCATTCATGGTCACACGTGTAATTGACAACTATGCCTTTTCACATATACATAGCTTATGTTGTTCTCAAGACCTTTGAAAACGGCACCGTATTGCCGCCGTGGTTCTATTTGGCCACTTTTGAGCAGTTATTTCAATTTGCTAGGGTTTTGAGGCCATCCATGTTCATACTTGTAATTCAGCCTGCCTTCACATGCTTTTGAATCCAATTTCAAATCCAGTTTCACATATTCTCTATTGTTGTTAGAATCTTTGGAAACGGAACCTTGTCACTGTTTTGGTTTTGTTTTGCCACTTCTGAGCAAGCATTTATATAACTTTGGGTGAGTGACCCAGAAGTGCTTCGCGCACGTGGGATGGTGGGAGGTGTGATGGGAATGGGGAGCAGGGATGTGATGGGAAGGGATTGGCATGAACAAACATGTGCTTTTAGGTCTTTAGGATGGTAGAGATTAATTTCTGTTTTTATATCTTGCTTCCAACTCAATTTTGTTTAAATCCTTGATTTTTCATTTCATCCTTGTTCCTCTACTAGCAATTACACGAATGGTTCTAGTGAAAGAGAAAGCATATGCCTTAAGTAAAATTTCAAAGCATGGATAGCTACAAGTAAAATTTAGAGCAATGCCTACCTTACAAACTTCCATTACAAATTAAAATTTATAAACCAAAAAAAAATCAATCAGCTACCTACAAAATGTAACCTATTATAGTATTATCTTTAAATTTTCTAAATGAAGTGCATATGCAAATATACAGTATGAATGGTTCATAAAAATAGTTTAACACAAACAAACTTACACGTACCTCTGATGCAGTTACAGCTAAAGCATATGCTGCTTCAACTCTAACTCTCCAAAATGCCTGCAGCTTTATTGGTAAGTTACTAGACAATATTCAACAAGATGTCAAGAAACATGTTTTGTTGAAATACCTTTGTATCATTTAGGAAATTATTGAGGGCATTAATCACAGCAAAGGAGAGTTGAGGTAATTTCTCCAATACAGTTATTGCTTGTGATTGTGAAATGACATCTTTGTCCTTTTCCAACTGATTAATCTGCCAAAGTGACCAAAACTTGAAATAAGTTGAATGGTGTAAATTGGGATTACACAGAACAAAAAAAAAGTGCGTACTTGTCAATATAATTTTTTAATTTCTACTTATACTGAAGCTTAGACAGCTGGCAGCAAGCCAGAAACTCATCTTATATGCATCTTATGCTTCACAAAGTACAAGCAAACATTTCTCCATCCTCACCCTACACTATGTCCACCAGCAAATGAACACGAATGTATAGTTTTTTGTGCAAATACCAACCAATTCGGTGTGTTGTAGCTAATTTTTCCTATTAAAAAATAGTGCAATCATAATCGGAATTCAGAACTGCATCAAGGATATTTTATGCATTTGCTCTGAATAAAAAGTAAATCAATACCATCTGGAATTCTGGATATACCAGAATATTCCCAAAGATGAAATATACCCATGTCCTCAGAAAATATGTGAAGCTGAGACTGGATAGGTGATGTAGTATAAGTGTATTACTCTAGTTCAAGTCAGTCATCAAATCAAGCTCAGGTCAGAAGTGTTTTATGCAACAGAAATGGGCAGAAGAAAAGTGTCAGGACCTCAAAGGAAAAGTCCCATCTCATTGCAAACAATGTCTGAATCCGAGCATTGACAGTGATCATAGATCTGGATGAATAGGGAGGGATTTGTTGCTGTGCTCAAATGATAACCAATCAACCACCAGGAATCTAGGTGGACCAGGTTTAGGAGGCTTCAAAATGTGGATCAAAGAGCTATGGATTATAATGTAATACAAACATATTTGAAAAAGAAAAGAGAACAGGATAAAAAAAATGAATAGGAGAAGCAACAGACACATTATGTCCAACCAGTCGTCCACCAACAAAAAGCAACCCATCAGCCCATCAGTACAAGATGATGCACCGCCCATCCACATGAAGCCACATAAGCCAACAAAGCCATTGACCACAACCTCCACATAGTTCTCTTCTGGCCGCCATCTCCCATACAACTGCCTCCATTTCGATCTTTCTCCTTCCTCAACAGGCACAGAGAGGATACAGAAAAATAGGGGAGATGAGGGAAGGAAGTAGATACAATGCCTACCAAACGAAACTATCAAGAGAAGACAGCAAAAACGTGAAGAAACAGAAGTGCCTCCTCTCAGGCTCTCATTGTTTGATCAGCTGGTGAACCGTATCCCAGGATACCTACAACCCAGGATGCTGATCAGAGGTTGCGGATAGCTAAGCGGAACGAAAAGGATTTTCCATGAGATGGTAAATGAAAACGATTAGCCCCCTACGAGGTTTGGGAATAAGTGATTGTGTGATAATGATCAAGGAAATGATTGCGAACCACATTGCCAACATACAGCAATCCAGGATGCCCATCCAAGGTTGTGGATTGCAGGGGAGGCCTGCAATCCTGGTAGCTATTAGTTAAACCAACAAGAGTTAGTGTGGCCAATGCCATGATTGCCTTCTATGATAGTACATGCTAAATACTTAAATTTAAACAGATTGAGAATATTAAGTTTCATATGGTGATACGCACCCACATCTGCACAGGCTGGTGAAAATGGATCTCAGCAAGATACTCCATCTCTGGGTCCACTCTGATCCACAGTAAAGGTGAATCCATGCTACTGTAGACAGAAATTGCAACAAGTTAGTAAAAAACATGGCAAAAAAAAGTGGGTTAGTCCATTAGTGGAAACTAACCTTGCACGGTTCTCTTGATTTGAAGCATCTATGTTTTCATCAGAACCATCAGGCTTTGATCCTTTTTTGGTTTTCTGAAAGCGCTTTGCTACTACTTTGGAATGACACTGTATTTCCACCACCTGCAATGCTTCACCAGCCATAGGTACAATTGGATGATCATACACTCCATCCGTTTCATGGACACGTACGCTCATCATTCCTGGCCATCCAATGTCACCTTCTCGAATATCACCATTTGTGCGACTATCAGGATCAGGATCAACTTTTGCTGTGCAACACCGTGAGACAGCTAATTCAACCAAGTTTCTCCTTTTGCTATAGGAGATTCCCAATCTTAAAAGGAATATGCATAGGAATAAGTATATACATAGAATGAATAAAGGAAAAACACAACATATACAAGCAATAAAGTTCATTTACCTCATAACTGGACATCCACAAGATTCAACCCACCGCGGGAAGAATTCTTTCAGGAATGGACGTTCAAGATTACCGACCTTGTTTGCGAGATGCCTGAACTGAAGAAATAGGGATAAAGAAATAAACTCAGTTGCTCGCAAATATGAGGTTTGGTTGCCAAATCCATATTGCATATGTATATAAGTAGAAACCACAATGGTTATGCTGGACAAGACTAAAATGGTTAACAGAGTGTAGAAACATCTGAATAGACAAGTTGTCATGATTTGGATCCATGAGGGGATAAATATCGCCAGGAGGATAGCTGGACAGCGTCGGCTGCTAGGGATAAGAGATAGACTTATATTGGGGAGAAGAACATTGAGACGGGAGACTAGACTTCTTCTTTCTTCTTCTTCATTGATTACTTGATCAATGCAATCCTATTTATAGAGCCTACAAGATTTATCTCTTTAACTAACTCTAATCTAACTGTTATTTTAAAAGAATAAATAACCGACTCTATGACTATCTATTAACCTGCAGGACTCTCAATTACAGACTGCTACAGTACCCGGGGTACTGTTCACGTAAACAGTACCGCGCGGCGCTGTTCACGTGGCTGGGCCTGGGCCTGGCAGCCCTGGCCCACAGCCCATGACACAAATGTTACACGCTGAACAAACAGGACTCCCACATCATTTTTGAGACCAAACAATGAAACTACAGTTATCACCACTTGGTAATGCTTAGTTTAACATATGAGCAAGAACAACTTTGGTCCACAATGGAGCACAAAGTAAGAAATTGACCATTTGGTTGTTTGACTACAGGAATGAGACAGTGAACAGATCATCTCATCCTAACTCAGAATCTAACTACTTGTTTTAGATGCAATGGAATATGTTGTCCCATCACCAACTCATCACTAAAACTGCATGTTCCTGGTTCCTCTATAATATTGAAAGGAAGCTTGTGGTGGTAGTGGCAAGTCTGTCATACAGCCACCACTTCGTGAATTTGCCGTATCCTTTGTGGATAATTAAAATCATTTGCACATATGGCTTGTAATAAAATTATTAGTGCATTGATGTTCAGTTGAAAACTATGTAACATATAATATGTTTATGGCTAGTAGTGGGAGAAAGGAATAGTGGAATGACTCCAAGAAGGACCAACTCATCCTAGGATGGTTTGATTCCTCGAACCAAATAGCCCATGAAGCATCAGCACAAACATTTGCAGAATATGATGAATTACTTCGTATACTGTCAATCCCTGCTTCCATGACAGAGGAAAATGGATACAGGAGATGGCTAAGGACTTGGTGGCTAACTCAAGATGATGAACACAAGCAGGGAAGACCAGAAAATAACCAGATTGATGTGATTAGCAAATGAATGCTGCACAGTTGAAAGCCATGTATTGTTGTACCTCTTTTGTACTTAGTGTTCTCGAGGCACGAGTTGGAGCAACTATCATTTGCAGAATCTGAAATTGGGAATAGTGAGAACCTGTCGGCACAACTATGTACATAATGGTCAATCAAGAAAATTACGGGAACACAAACACAGGTAGATAGGTAACCTTGACTTAAAATGAAGAAAACAAATCCCCAATCACAGAAACTTAAGAAAAATGTAAAAAAAACATTAACGTCCATAATTCAGCCAATGATGTTCATAAATGGTCGTGTACTTCTATCAACTGTTTGAGGCTTTGGGCAAAGTGCGGCATTGATTTAAATGACAAATTGTACAAAAGTGCAAATAGCAATATATCGAAGATGCAATAGCAACCTTACGAAAAGAGTCTGGCCCCATCTGTTTCTCCAGCATTTCAAGCACAGACACCTGTTTAAAATAAAAAAGTGAGAATAGTACATTTATGTCAGATGTGTACTTGTGTACTTCAAGGCGATAAACTTACTGCCTTCAAAGAACGAATTTTCCCATATGAACCAATTGTTTGAGTTCCAAATAAATCACTTGAAGCGGAAGGAGAGCTCAAAGCAGTTGCACCACTGACATCAAACTCACGCACAATGCAATTGGCCTATAATAAATGCAATTTAAGATAGTTACAATGATAATTAAAAAGATTGGAAGTCAAATGAAGATGAAAATACTGTTCCGAGGAAAATAACTGAAGCCATAAAGCCAGCTAACTAGTGTTAGAAAAATCGGTGATCGGTAGCTAATCGGTCGACCACTGAGTAGGGATTAATTGGTTAATCGGGGATTAACTGAATTAATCGGTCAACCAATTAATCTGTCGATCAAATAATTAAATAATATATTAGAGTGTTCAAGCATATACTAATAGTCTCTCTATCTCTCTTTCCTGCCTGTTTTTTATCTTTTTCTTAGCATCTCTCATTTGCTGCCCGTGCTGCCTGCTTGTTCTGTCTTTCTCATTTGTTGTGCTGCCCATCTGCCCATGCTGGCGTGCTGCCCGCTGCCCGCATCTTTCTCGCTTGTTGTGCTGCCCGCTGCCCGCTACATGTCTGCCCGTGCTCTCTTTCTCTCTGAGTTCTCTCATTTGGCTGCCCATGCCCACGATATCCTCTCTCATCCTCTCTCAGGCTGGCATCTTTCTTCTCCATTTTTCTCCAGTGAAAAGCAGGCTCCGGCGGCAGCTTCTGGAAGGCGGCTCTGGCAACGCGAGGCCGGCGTGGGCACACTGCTCAGCACGGATCCAGGCGACGGCAGCACGGATCCAAACAGCGGCGGCATGGATCTAGACAGAGCGGCGAGAGACGATTAATCGGTGGAGGGGCGATTAATCGGTTTGACCAGCCGATTAATCGCCTCCCCAATTAATGGACCGATTTCAGTGTAAATTAACTGCAGAGCTACCGAGCACAGTTTAATCGGCCGATTAATCGGCTAATCGGCCGATTTTTTCATCACTGCAGCTAACACTTAGTCCCCTAACTAGACCTGTAAATCCTTTTTAATGCCTGGCATTGGCAGTTCAAATTATTTCTTTATGGATTGCCCTAGCGACAATCAAGTTGAATGAATGTAAGAAAATTGCCCATGGTAAGAAAAATCTGAATTTAGTGAAAAAAAGTAAACAAACCTTGAAACGCCTATAACGTGCCTCATTATTGCCAAGATAACGCTTGATGAAATGTTCAGTGAGAAAACCAGCCAAACCATCCAATAACCATTCTGCACATCAAAAATATTAAACCATCAGCTGCATTGTGTCTATATGTGAATACTACAGGTATAAGTTGTAGGTAGAGATGAATTACCATCAGTTGGCTCCTCCGCACTTGTGTATATGCCAAACCATTGCCTTGCAAGAGTATATGCTACTTTAATTCTTGTGTCAATTATCTGAACTATTTTTACAAGTTAGTTACGATAGTATTAAGCAAAAGGATCTGAAGTAAATATTAATCATGGAGCTGTCAACATCAGCATGAACATTTATAAAATATCATATAATATTAATGCAAACAATTACGGCACAAACCAACAAAAGCATTGCACATAATTCACAAGAAACATGTTCAAAAAAAATTTGGTGCAAATAAGCAGGTAGATTAATAAGCACAAAATGTCGTCAAATGCAGAGCACATGCTCATCAAAGTAGAATTTTGATAGGACAAGACTTCTACTAATTGTTACAGTAATTGTGCATTGTTTAAAATTGTTATAGGCTTTCGGTGAGCAAGAGAGTATGCAAAACAAAAGTTCATCACCAAAAGAAACAGGAAAGGAAAATTTACCACAGCTGACATGGATGGTCCAAAACGTAATAAGTGATAACTAGCCCGTGCATGTCAAATATTGTACGAGAGCAAAGTTGGTTTTTATTGGAGAATTTGAGAAGGTGCAATAATCAGAGAGAACACACACACGCACCTGATCTATAACCTTTTCATCATGTAAGATGTCTGAACTGAAGATGCATGTAGAGGCTCCCAAGCTTGTTGGTGATATTATCATTTCAGATGGAAGAAAAATCTGTTTGTATAGTCCAAAGGGAAATTGTGCAGCAAGATAATCTTCATAACATCTGCAAAAAAACTACTTCAGATACTAGTAAATGGTTAATCCAGGCAGTAATAATTTCTTTTGACAAAAGTGTTTAGGTTAGCACCTGTATGCATTGTGGAAAAATGAGATGGTGTTTTCAAGCTTTGATAAAGTCTGAGATAAGCACATGTGTGATACACTGATATCATTCTTGTCAGGAAGAACTTCAAATGGACCGACAACCAAAGATATCCACTGTGCACTAACTGGGGTGCTCAATTTATACACGTAAGTTTTTCTAGGAGGATCTTCCTTGCTTAAGACCTGCATGACACAGCATCAGCAGAATGTACAAGCACAAAGGTCTTCCAACATCACAGATGAAACATTTATGCGGTTGATCATTGTGATGTGGTATATTATCCCTAGACAAACAGTCCAGCAAGATAACAAATTATAAAAGAACATTATCTGCTAGAATAAGAAGGGCATATGCAAACTTCCTCATCATTGTTATTACAAAAGGCATTTGTTTTCCATGAGGAATTTAATAATCTATGTTTAATACTTTAATTTGCATCAGAAACAGTCTAGATTAAATGCATACCTGGTAAAGCAAGTCACCATTACTGACAGCAACTAGATTCCTGCTAACTGTAAACTCCAGATCAAATCTGAGCATGGAATGAATAAAGAAAATTGTTAACAGGCACCAGCAAGTACAACAGCAAAACTGGAAGGCAGAGAAAAGAAATTTCACTTACGGACAGCGCTGTGTTGCACTATCAATGCAAGGAAACCAGCAGTGTGCGCGCCTTATTTGGCTATTACTATGTAAGATGTTGCCGACAAAGTGAAGTCCAGTTTCAGCTTTCTCCAAAATATAATCTATGTGAACCACTTTTGTGTTCTTCACCTATAACGATTTGCAGTAAGTCACCACATCTACACATCACATCTAAGAATGTAAAATAAAGATATATTCAATATGGACTAACAAAACTTTTATTTCTACCTTTTCAATTGCAATTTCATTTTCCTTGTCCTTTTCATTCCCGTTTTCCTCTTCATTCAGTTTTTCCTTCTCCTCCTTCTCCTTCTCCTTCTCCTTGTCCTTCTCCTCCTTCTCCTTGTCCTTCTCCTCCTCCACCCCCACTTTCTCCTTCTCCTCTGTTTCCATTAGCTGCTCCTTCTCAGTTTCCCCTTCCTCTTCCTTTTCCTTTTTCTCAGCAGAACCATTGCAGCCATTAGCACCTTGATCATTAGATATTTGATCAGGTTTTCCAATATTTTCTTCACATTTTCCACCATTTTCTTCACAATTTCCACCATTTTCTTCACATTTTTCACCATTTTCTTCACGTTTTTCACCATTTTCATCACACTGTGTCTCAGTAATTAGCTTGCTTGATCTCTCAGATGAGATGATGAGATTAGGTGCAGCTTCACTATTTAGAGAAGAGATATATACTGAGCATGCAGCATCAGCAGCAGTCTTGGAACATGATACTGAAGACCAACTCTGTTGATCACCAACATTTTTCCAATGAGGAGAATAGTCAAACTCAGCTGCTTGACCATCCACCAATATGTTCCTTATCGTCATGTTGTCAGCATGCAGAGCAAAAGTATCATTATCCGCTTGAACTTCTATCTCGGTGTACCTTAATGAGTGGACCAAAAATGTAAGCCCATTCAGCTCCCAGTGTTTAAAACAGGAATTTTATACTATGGATACTGGATAGAACAGGTGAATCAATATCATTACATTTTCTTAAAAGCAGCAGCCACTATTAGCAGGATTCTATTGGCTGCACTTAGTTAAGAACTTACAGTTAAAAAGCATAAAACTCATTTCAACATCTTTCAGAGAGTTTAATACAAGCACGGTAATATATAATAGGAACAAGTACACTCTTCAACCCTGAACTCTACCTTATGTTTGTTTTTCACCCCTGAATTCTGAAACCGTCTAGAACACAACACTTCAAACTATTATAAGTATTTTAGGAGATGCAACCAGTTGAGTTCTCGATGGTTTCAGATTTCAAGGTTGGAAAAAAACTATTCGATTTTTGGCATTTCATTATCCTCTTTGAATAAGAAAAATCAATAAGAGTAATAGTCCACGTGCAAAGGCGAGTGCACCTATATCTTTACTAATGGCATGCATAAGCATTAGTGGCATAACATTTCACTGTGTCTTGACAAAATTATGTAACTGCTAATTTGGGACCAGTCTACCAAGAAATAATATGATAGCTCTCATTCACCAAACATTTATCCTGAAGACATGCAGAGGCATTAAGCACATAACATTTTGCTACCTCTTGATAAAATTTTATCATGTAACAATAGACTGTGATTGGTCCATCAAAATACTATGCTAGTTCATTTACTCCATGTTTACCAGTTGTGGATGAAAGTACACAACTGATGCATCCTCTTTGGATGCAGGTACATGACTGATAAATCCTCCAACTATGAAATTATAACATTTGAATTTATTATTCTAGGGGAAACAGAAGATATCACTGCTGCAATTCACAACACTGTATACTCTACAAGACCATAATGCACATATACACCAAATGCAATTTGAACTATACAATGACCACTTAGCCAAATCATATGCAGTCAGCCCAGGTGCATCTACATTTGAATTATAAGCAGACTTTTCACGCAATGCATTTACATAGTGTCAATTTGCCGGTTTCTGTTAATTTCGGCATGCTGATTAATCATAAACTTCGTGTATCTATTAAACCCATGTGCATTTTTTTGGAGTGTCATCTAATTACTGATGTCATTCTAAGGGCAAGTTTATACAGAATATCACTAAATTATTATGCCAAGTTGCCAACATTGGCCACTAATGTTATATTGAGTGAGCACGAATAGTTGTCTGCATTTTTGCCAATGCAGAACATAGATTTGGGACCTGCATATCTTTCCAACACCTCAAGTTGCTAGCATGCATACAATTTGATCCCTTCATTTGTCTTGCTCAAATCAGGTGAATTAACTTCACAAGCAAAAGCCAAAACATTCTCTCCCAATTTATTCAATTCCCAAAACACATTTTAAGTTTACCGCAACCATGAGCTATCAACTAAGAAACTCCACCATCCACAGAAATTAAGAGTGCATGTCCATATAAACATACATCTTTTTATAATAGCACTTGTTTCTTCCCCATATAATAGGTTCTGCCATGCAACTTCTGCTTAATACAGCAAAAACATCACATGCATTCATTCAGGCTCAGGCCACCAGGGCTTAATGTAGCTGTTGGTTAAATAGCTTGGCACATGATTCTGTATAATAGTAAAAGACTAGTTCAGACAGCTGGTGCTTACACAATTTAAAAGGATAAACTGGCTGG
>KE372805.1:57177-79720 GCA_000418225.1 Zizania latifolia | reverse complement strand
CGCCGCCGGCAGGCGGCTCGGCCTCCCTGACCTCCAGTATCTCAACTCGGCGGTTGGTCCGCTTCCTGATCTTGATCGCCACGTCCTGCGGGCTGAAGGCGCCGCAGACGCTCACCCTGCCGTGCTTCCTGTCGATCATGTGCCTCTCCAGCTCTGCACAAAACCCACACCGAGCACATGCAACATCAGCCAGCTTCGGCCATGGCCCGTTTCCATGGCAAGCTTCACTCAGCTCGAGAGAGCGACCATGCGTACCTTGCATCTGGAGCAGAGCCCTCCTGATCTTGTGGTAGCACCCGTTGCAGTCGATGTTCATCCGGAGAGTCATGCAGTAGAGCTGAAACAGAGCAAGCACAGAGATGAATGCATATCACCATTGTCTACTTATCTCTAAAGCTTCCAGTTGCTCATGAAAGTAGGAGGATGGCCATGGACGTTACCCTGTAATCCATGGAGGAGAAGAAGCAGGTCAAGCAGCTCTTTCTTGGCGACTGCGGCCACAGCTGAGAAGAGAAACTGAATGAGGGCTCAGAACTTCAGAGTTCAGACTAGTTCAGAGCCTCAAAAGAGTACTGAAAAAAGTATGGAGTTGGCTGGATTCTTGCTCTGCTTTGGTTTGTGCTTCTTGCTTAAGCTTTGCCTCTTTAACTCTTTTTCGTGGTTGCTGCATGACTTGATTCATTTCATTTTCCTGTGGGATCGGTGTGCGTTGTCAGAATCGGATTCTGGCAGCCTGGCTGCCATGCACAGTCCTTTTCGCTGCTTCTCACCTTTCTCATGCGCTCTCCATTCCTTGCATCTTCAGCCTGAACCCAGGGCCTGTAGACATGGACTCAGTTAAAGAATTGCACAGTGAGATCATACAGATATGCTTTTCCATCAACTTTCAGACTTTATTTTTAAAAGTGCAGATTCTTACCATGAATTTGACATTTTACCTTGTGCTTTGTCAGAACTCGGAGTGATAAGCATGATGTTCTGACTGGGATTTGAGATTTGTATGCAACAAATTGAGAGGTAAAGGCGGTAAAAAATTCAGTGTTTCAAGGATATTTTTCATGTGAAAAGAACAAAGAATGCCGCTAATGCATGGATACATTTTTCATCAGACAAATGGATACATGTAGATGCACTTTATAATCTACATGCAAATCTATGTGTAAAAAAGGTACACTTTATAACCTGTAAAAATGTCTCAATTACTATCAAGTGTAAAGTTGCAGACCTTCACTAGATAAACTAGCTGGCCACTTTTGCCAGGAAACTATGATCAGATTCTTGTACCAGTAAAACTCTGTTTTTGGTGAACCACCAAGGCAACATAGCCTCTCTTCTACTTAGCTTTATTCATTTACTGCCGCAGAAACAAAATTTCCCACAGGTGACAATGTGACATTAAGTTCACGAGTAACAAGGGAGGGGCAAAAGACTGAAGATTCCATTTCATTTCGATTTCACAAAGATCTCTCTCTATCCACCAAGAGAATAATGCACAAAATCTCGATAAATGGATGAGATGTTGGATGAGATGTTACAAGGGGATGATAAAGATGGTATAAACTACACACAAGACTTGACATCAGATTTTTCCTCTTTTTTTGACACCATTTTTTTTCAAACCATCCATCAGATTTGCTTGACTAGCAAAGCTAATGGTGGTACACCTTTTCTTCTTTTTTCTAATGAAAGACTAAAAAATGTACCATCTTCTTGGACTGCTCCTCAATGTTCATGATCTAGGGAAGTAACTGAACTCTTGATAGTGAAAGTCACCTCCTGGGGGAAGAAGTCCTAGATTCAGCTCTGCTCGTGACACAATAGCCAAAGGGATGAACCAAAGTCACACATCGCACCAAGGATGCATAATTCATGAACCAAAATAATAGATACATTGATATCCTGCTAGTTCTTTCATCTGAACAGCTATTTAGGAATTGGTGCTGTCCCAGAAGCTAGTTTTTCACTTGAATTGCCTACTTTTTCATCAGGCACTAGATTTGCCGGCGCAAGATCTCCTGAGGGGCTCTGCTCCATGTTGGATTCCTGGAATCCTGGCTGCTGCTACCACTGTTCCCATCTGAGTACATTCTCGGGCCAAAAGATCCTCTTGGCCTTAGTTCTGTCCACTTCAGATTATCAGACTTCAGAACATTTGCAAAATCAACTTCAAGTCGCTTGTGATCGGAAACAGACTTCTCATCATACTTGAAGCTGACAGAGCTTAGATGATCTTCACGTCTCTTGATATCAGGTGTGGGTTTTTCAATAACAGAATTGATGTCACAGTGATCCATTCCTGCGGGAGAAAAAAAAATCATGTCAGGCTTTCTGAACTCACAGCTAATGCTGCACGAGCATGAGGATCAGGTGAGTTTTTTTTTTCAGAACCTCTCAGATGCTGCACGAGCATGGCATGCGTGTCATCTTTGTTGCTACTACTAAAGAAAGAAGTAAGAACTGCATTGTCAGAGCAATGTGCACAGATTAACCAGCTTACCTCTGTCTCCTCGGTTTTGATCAGGATCATTGATGCCCTAGGTACCTCAACCTGATGCGATCTTTACGTCTCTTGATCACCGGGCATCTGTACCAGCAGCCCGTGATGCTACTGTCCGTGTCCTGGACAGGCATTCCACAAGGCTACCTGGGAGAAGTACTGTTGGATAATTCGATTTTAATGGTTTAATGAATATTGACATATTGTATATAAAGTCATAATCATAGCTAAAATAGTAAAAATACATAAGAATTCAGAAAAAACATTGTACCAAACAAATCGATAAAAATGAGCCTGAGTATTTAGCTCAGTTGTGCGCCTATGATTATTATCAGTATTTGCAGTACTATATTGACATTGATTAAACTTGAATAGCAAGTGAGCATTTTTTTTCTCTCTTTTCATATTTGTCAAATCACGGCAAATTCTACCGCAGAAAAACAATTGTGCCAAATGACCAACCATGTTTGAAAATAGTGTCAGACAATTAAAATTTTGGTTTCGTTATTATTACTCATAGGAGCAATAAAATTAAACAATACCTGTTTGTCGGTTTGTGTTAAAATTAGGAATGATTATAACGGCAATAAACTTTTTTTGTAATGCATTGTTACACGAAAGTGTATAATACAAATTTGTAAGAATGCTATTTCACATGTAGATTCTGTCTAGTTTCATCGAATTGAAATTATGAATTAATCCAATGAATTTCACACAATGTTGTTAAGTTTTATTTGAAGAAATTGGGAATTGATTCCCTTAATTTTGTGAAACAAATATATCTAAGGGCCTATTTGTTTCAGCTTCTGGCAACTGGAGATTCTTAGCAGCTAGCTGGTCTGAGTAGTTGGATAATAATCTAAGTATCTAGCTGGTGAGAATCTAGAGAAGCTGGTGTTTCCTAACTTCTGGATTCTAGTTCATATCTAAATTCTATAGCTACTGATTCTCATAATCTAGGTCCAGAATCTAGACCATTTGTTTTAGCTTTAGATTCTAGAAATAGCTGCAACTGTCAGAAGCTGAAACAAAATACCCAAGTACATGTTTTAGCCAAACATATGAACTTTTTGTGGCCAAACATATGAACGGTGAGGTGTTAGAACATTCTTGAGGATAAAATGTTCTCCATCCGGAGGTAGCTAGTACCATTGGTGTCTCTATCATTTGAGATAAAAAATATTTCTATCATTTAAGATAAAAAATGTCTTTATCATTTGAGATAAAAATGTAAAAATTCAGATGTAAGTTCTAGATTTAATTAGCCCTTGGATGATGCGTCAGAGATTTTGCCAAGTATCTCCTGCTCTAAATAGCCTTTAAGTTGTTCAATGTAAAAAGTCTTTACATTGTTGTCACTGTCGATCATCCGACAACACATATATGGCTCCCAGTTAGTCTCTATGGCACTAGTTTGAAACTTCTCAAAGTGCTCAAAATTCAGGACTGCAGCCAATCCATCTATGCATTCAACACGGATATCTTGCAGATGGTTGGAGTAGAGAATTTCTCTGTCATTGGCATCTAGAGGTAATTGACTAACATACTCGTTGATTTTGTGGAACCATCTTATCAGAACCATGTTGTTTGCACAGTTATCCTTATAGAATTCTTCCACATAAGTAACAAATTTATTGTTCTCTTCAACCATGATGTAAACAAAATCATGGACCTACAAAAACATAAACACAATAGATGTTAACCAAGCTTCAATCCTTGAAACAAAAATGACGCACGCGGATGATGACTTCACGCATAAATTCTGGCATCTACATTTTTTTAAAATAGATGTATGCATCTATCATAGGTAGTGAGCTAGGGCTACCAGGCCCAGCCTAGCCCACATGAATAGTATCCATGCAGGTACTGTAGCATGAATAGTATCCGCTGGTACTGTAGTAAATCAAAAATAGATTATATCTCTTATTAGTAATTCCTTTAAAATATCAGATTAGATTAGAATTAGTTAAACAGATAAAGTCTTGTAAGCTCTATAAATAGAGCAGTATTGATCAGAAATAAAGAAATAAAGAAAGAATTAGTCTAATCTCTCATCTCAATGTTCTTCTCTCGAACCTAAGTCTACCTCTCATCTCTAGCAGCAGCAGCCACCCAGCTATCCTCTCGGCGGTGTTTATCCCTTCATGGATCCAACTCATGACAGCATCGCATCCCTAGTTGATGCAGAGACTGAGAATTATACTTGTATTGTCTAAAAAAGCATATAGACTAGTTTAGCGAAATCAACTCTATAGAGTGTGTCCTTTGCTTGCTTTGCTGCTAAAATTAAAACGAGTTTGTGTGTGATAGCATGGGCTACATCAATCACTATGTTGAGCCGTTGTGCAAGTTCTAAACCATTTCCATGGGATTCTGTAGCGTGTGGCATTACACACATACTAATCAGCTCGTCCTACTAGGTAAGAGAATTATCTCGAATAATGGTAACAATACTACTATTGCAGGACATAATTTCATTACATTGTAGTTTAGTGAAATCAATGGTGTGATTGAAAAACTAGCATCATCAATTGTATAATTAGGGGAAAGATGTACCATCCAATTGTTCCCTTAAGGAACTATTGCTGATATACTCCACAACGTTCAGACTCTCATCTTCACTCTCAAAGAATCTGAGGAACCTCACTAGATTCTCATGCTCAATTTTTTGACTGATTTCAAGCTCTCTCCTAAGCTCAGCGGATAGATACTAACCATCTAAGTGCTGCAATAGAAATCATAGTTACTACTTCTCTACTACTTCAACTTGTATACTCCATCAATAATTATGGAATATGCTGCTCCCCTTCATTTCCTTACCTTTCTAGCACTTTTCTGGTGGCCGAGCATAGAGGCCGTGGTGGCACGTGACGCGGGGGAGGAGGCGGCGCATGAGGCAAGGGCACATGCGGCTACGGCTGTAATACCTAGGATTTAATAAAAAGTTCAAATAATACAACTTTTTAACCATTGCTCTGATGGACAATCAGGTTCCGTGGTTGCGTAGTGCTCGTGGAGTAAGTTTCATTTTTATATTTATTTATCGAAATCAGTTTTCGGATGAAGTCGTAGCGGACAATTGAATCTAGGCTGTTAGATGGAATAAGGGATATATATATCCAACCTCCTCCCAGATCGATCTCATCGATCCTTTTGCCCCAGCCCAACGCCGCCACTTCCTTTTGCCCCCATCCGTGCAATCTGCCCAGGCTGCCGCCGCTGCCTGCCCCCATCCGTGCACCCTCTCCTCTTTCCTCTCCATCGCCCCTCCGCACGCCGTCGCCTGAGGTTTCCCCGGCATCTTCCTCATCGGTTTCTCTAAGGAAACCCTAGGTAAGGCTTGATCCCTCTCTGTAGCACATGTTTAAGGGTGATTTTGATTCCCTAAGTCATGGTTAAGAAGGATTAGAGAAGGGGTTTGGGCGTTGATTTTTGAATTGGGTGTTTACTGTGTAGGCAGATTTATAGAGTTTCTATATTTTAATGATTAGTCAGTCAAAATTATTTTTCCTGCAAAAATGTATAACTATAAAGTTGTAGATATCGTTTTTATCTATCATCTGGTAAAATTTGGTATCTTTTCGTTGAACGGTTTAGGAGAAATCGATGTTCAAAATTAGATGTGTATTTTCTGACAAATTCTGGACAGTAGTAGATTGATCTGTTTTTCGAGAGGATAAATAGCAGAATTAGTTTTTGCGCCTATATACAAAGTTGTAGATATTTTCCTAAGATTTCTATATTGGTAAAGTGCACATTGATTGGATAATTAGAACTCAAGATATCATTGTTTTTCTATCAGCTATCTATTTTATCATCAGAAATCTTAGTCAAAGTTCAAACCTTGATTTGTCTATCTTAATGGATTTTTATATACAAGTTTATAACTATAAATTTGTATCTCATATGATTGTCTACATTTCCATGAAGCCTGAGTTTTTTCTCATGTTCGGTATAGCGGCTATAAAATTGTGAACTGTCATTTTCTGAATTTTAGACAGTTTTTGAATCCTGTTTTCAAGTGTGAAATATAACATTTAAATGATAGAATTAAAAATGTGGTTAAACACGAGAGTTGTAGGCTATTTTCTGTAGATGCTCAAGACTTATTTATTTATTAAGTTTGGGTTAGCGATTTGAAAGTTACGTTCAAAACAACGAAGGACCTATGCTTTTAGCATTTTATCGGGATGTCCGATGTTTCGGGTTTTAGAATTTTTATACTGAATAATAGTGGAGCTTATATGCGGGATAGTCTTCTGAGTGTTGTTTTGTGATTTAGGTGTGGAGTTTTTTTAGCAAAGCGAGTAAAAATACAGGTTATCACTACGGTTAAGGCAAGTACAAGATGAACTATTTGTTTGTGATGAATTAATCACTTTGCTTTACTTCCCATAAATATATATATGCATGTAATTGTGTATGCTCTCGATGTTTGGTTTCTGATTTTATACTTCAAGTTGGTTTGAAGTTCTCGATGCCATTTGTATTTTTAACATTCTAGATTCTTATTCTATTTAAGTAATTCAAGCACCATGCGTAGCCATGGAGTAAGCGTTGTCCCCGCTTATTCGGCTTACCGATAATGCTAAAAGGATATTCATATGTGCCTGGGATGGAAACTACTACTTTAATTCGAGTTTATCTATTTCAGACGGAAACAATGGTTTTTGATTCATGTCTGCCTATGATGGGAACTACAACATCTGGACTTCTGATTTTTCAAAACAAGAAGATTCTTTTGCTGGTTTCTTAATTCAATTACATTGTGTGTCTTTTCTAGTTCCATATTGTACTTGCTGAGTATTTTTTACTCACTCTTGTGTTTTATTTGTTTTTTAGGTACTCAGTGATAAGAGCATCATGGATCAGGGTGTAGCACCTTCATCACACGTCACTTTGTATGACATATATATTTTAACTTAATTTTAATGAGTAATGTAGCTTAATTTGTGCTTTTAGATCCTTGAGTTATTATTCGTGTTATGGTATGTTTTAGGGACAGTTTGCGGTGCTTGATTATGGTTTTGAAGATGTGGATTGAATATGATAAAATCTTATAAACTACTTGTCGTAGATGTCTATATTATAAGGAAAACTCTACCAAAATTTTAAATAAACTTTGGACTTAGATAATTTTTAGTGTTTGGTGTGGCATCTCGGGTATGTAGATACCTGGGGTGTTACAACGGCGATTGGGGCGGAGGCGGCGACGGGGGTGGAAGCAGCACGTGGGGAGTCGGGGACGGGGGCGGAGGGCGAAGGTGGCGCACGAGGGCAGGAGCTGAAGTAGAGGGATTTCTCTAGTCCGTGACTAGTGCCTAGAAATACATGGGCTGATGGGGTCTATTGGGCCAAAATACAAGGTGATGTGGAAGGCTAAAGAAAGAGGTATGCATGCAACCATTTCTTCTTTTTTGTCTTCTGTAATTATGTGACAGAATTTGGTGGCGTAGGTTTAGCAAATAATGTGAAAAATTAAAGAATGCAACCAAAATATACAAGTGTACAACAAATGCTACATGTTTATTTCATCTAGTGAAATAGCATATGAACATATCTATGAAAATACCACGGAGAATTATTATTTGCTTCTATGTTATCTTCTTCTCTTTAATTAGATACTCAAAGAAATAGAACGGTGAGGTGTTGGAACATCCTAAGGATAAAATGTTCTCCCTCTGAATGTAGCTAGTACCATTACTTTCTCTATCATTTGAGATAAAAATGTCTCTATCATTTGAGATAAAAAATATCTCTACCATTTTCATAAAAAATGTCTCTATCAGAGATAAAAAAAATATCTCTATCATTTGAGATAAAAATGTCTACCATTTTAGATAAAAAATGTCTCTATCATTTGAGACAAAAAATGTCTCTATCATTTGAGATAAAAATGTCTCCATCATTTGAGATAAAAATGTCTCCATCATTTTAGACAAAAAATGTCTCTGCCATTTGAGATAAAAAAATATCTCTGTCATTTAAGATAAAAAAATGTATAAATCATTTGAGATTAAAAAATCTATCTATCATTTGAGATAAAAAAATGTCTCTATAATTTGAGATAAAAATGTCTCTTTCATTTGAGATAAAAATATCTATATCATTTGGGATAAAAATACAAAAATTATTTGTGTGTGTTAAAATTAGAAGGGCTCTTTTATAGTACATCTTTTATCTCTTAAAAAGATAAGAGGTAGAATTAATCTCAACTATTAGTTAGAAAAAATAAGATGACCTATTACCTCTTAGGAGATAAGACATCGATTTCTTTTAATCGTGGACGTTAGATCAAGATGATCTATTATCTCCTAGGAGGTAAGACATCAATTTTTTTTAATCGTGACCATTAGATCTATAAAAATGAACGGTCCATATTATTCAATGTATCTTAAAATTTACCAATTAGGAATGGTTATAATGGCAATAAATTTTTTAATGCATCGTTACACAAAAGTGTATAGTACGGATATGTAAGAATGTTATTTCATATGTAGATTTTGTCTAGTTTCATCGAATTGAAATTAGGAATTGTTCCAATGAATTTCACACAATCTTGTTAAGTTTTATTTGAAGAAATTGGGAATTGATTCCCCGAATTTTGTGAAACAGGCATATCTAAGTACATGTTTTAGTCAAACATCTAAACTTTTCGTAGGCATACAAGATGCAAAGGGCTACTATTTTGTTAGATCTATTTCTAGGCCAGCTATTAAACCAGTTTACCATATTGAAGATTGAACAAAAATAAAAAAGTCTATAAAAACATATCAAATATGGAAAATACCTTATTTCCACTAGTGGTGATCACTCTCCTCGTTGTTGATGATGAGTGTTAGTTACTTCCGTGTAGTTGCAAGAAAGATATGCTAGAAATACTTCAAATGTTTCATTAGTGGACATATTATGATAGAAAATACCTTCAAAGTTTGTCAGAGTTTTTATACCATGTCTTTCTGAGGATGAATCAAGATTGTGCTTAGCCAGATCTAGATCTAGGCATGACTCTCTTGCTTCATTGCCTAGTTTTGAAGCCTTTTCCCATCGGTACCCATCTATTAGTGCTCAACCTTTCACAATTTCTATTGTGCGAGATCTTTCTTTAGATAATAGTTCTCTGTATGGTGAGCAACTATTTATAAACGTGGCTCACGTATATTCAGTCCTAGAGCTAGTTTCTAGGTGTGGTGTGTCACGTGACACATACTGTGTGTGAGCGTGTCTCCCGTTTGTTCTTAGAGATGGAGTGAGGTTGTGTAGACGACATAATCTATCTATCTTGAGCTTTGTGACCACTTCATTAGTTCTTAGACATGGAGTGAGGTGGTGTGGATGGTGTGGAAGGCTAAAGAAAGAGACATGCATGTCACCATTTCTTTTTTTTTGTCTTCTGTAATTATGTGACATAATTTGGTGGTGTGGGTTGAGCAAATAACATGGAAAATTATAGAATGCAACCAAAATATACAAGTTTACAACAAATGCTACATGTTTATTTCATCTAGTGAAATAGCATACGGACATATCTATGAAAATCTCATGAAAAATTATTATTTGCTTCTATGTTATCTTCTTCTCTTTAATTAGATACTCAAAGAAATGGAACGATGAGTTGTTGGAACATCGTGGAGGATAAAATGTTCTCCCTCAGGATATAGCTAGTACCATTATTGTCTCTATCATTTGAGATAAAAAATATCTCTATCATTTTCATAAAAAATGTCTACCATTTTCATAAAAATGTCTCTACCATTTGAGATAAAAAATATCTCTACCATTTCAGATAAAAGATGTCTATGCCATTTGAGATAAAAATCTCTATTATTTGAGGTAAAAAATGTCTCTATCATTTGAGGTAAAAAAATGTCTCTATCATTTGAGATTAAAATATCTCTGTCATTTGAGATAAAAATGTCTCTATTATTTGAGATAAAAATGTCTCTATCATTTAAGATAAAAATGTGAAAATTCAGATGTAAGTCCTAGATTCAACTCTCAGATGATGCGTCAGAGATTTTGCCAATTATCTCCTGCTCTGAATAGCCTTTAAGTTGTTCAATACCAAAAGTCTTTACATTATTGTCACTATCAATCATACGACAACACAGATATGGCTCCCAGTTGGTCTCTATGGCACTAGTTTGAAACTTCTCAAAGTGCTCAGAATTTAGGACTGCAACCAATCCATCTATGCATTTAACATGGATATCTTGCAGATGGTTTGAGTAGAGAATTTCTCTGTCATTGACATCTAGAGGTAATTGACTAACATACTCGTCGATTTTGTGGAACCATCTTATCAGAACCATGTTGTTTGCATGGTTATCCTTATAGAGTTCTTCCGCATAAGCAACAAATCTCTTGTTCCCTTCAACCATGACATAAACAAAATCATGGACCTACAAAAACATAAACACAATAGATGTTAACCAAGCTTCAGTCCTTGAAACAAAAATGACGCACGTGGATGATGACTTCACACACAAATTCCGGCATATACATTTTTTTAAAATAGATGTATGCATCTATCATAGGTAGTGAGCTAGGGCCGCCAGGCCCAACCTAGCCGTGTGAATAGTATCCACTGGTACTGTAGTAAATCAAAAATAGATTATATCTCTTATCAGTAATTCCATTAAAATAGCGGATTAGATTAGAGTTAGTTAAACAAATAAAGTCTTGTAAGCTCTATAAATAGAGCGGTATTGATTAGGAATAAAGGAATAAAGAAATAATTAGTTTAATATCTCATCCCAATGTTCTTCTCCTGAACCTAAGTCTATCTCTCATCCCTAGCAGCAGCAGCCGCTCGGCTATCCTCTCGGCGGTGTTTATCCTATCATGGATCCAACTCATGACAGGATCGCATCCCTAGTTGATGCAGAGACTGAGAATTATACTTGTATTATCTAAAAAAGCATATAGACGAGTTTAGCAAAATCAACTCTGTAGAGTGTGTCCTTTGCTTGCTTTGCTGCTAAAATTAAGACGAGTTTGTGTGTGATAGCATGGGCTACATCAATCGTTATGTTGAGCCGTTATGCAAGTTCTAAACCATTTCCATGGGATTCTGTAGCATGTGACATTACACACATACTAATCAGCTCGTCCTACTAGGTAAGAGAATTATCTCGAATAATGGTAACAATACTACTATTGCAGGACATAATTTCATTAGCATTGTAGTTTAGTGCAATCAATGATGTGATTGAAAAACTATCATCATCAATTGTATAATTAGGGGAAAGACGTACCATCCAATTGTTCCCTTAAGGAACTATTGCTGATATACTCCACAACGGTCAGACTCTCATCTTCACTCTCAAAGAATCTGAGGAACCTCACTAGATTCTCATGCTCAATTTTCTGACTGATTTCAAGCTCTCTCCTAAGCTTAGTGGATAGATACGAACCATCTAAGTGCTGCAATAGAAAGCATAGTTACTACTTCTCTACTACTTTAACCTGTATACTCCATCAATAATTGCGGAATATGCTGCTCCCCTTCGTTTCCTTACCTTTCTAGCATTTTTCTAGTGGCCGAGCATAGAGGCTGCGGTGGCGTGTGGCGCGGGGGAGGAGGCGGCGCGTGAGGCGGGGGCAGAGGTGGCTACGACAATGGGGGGCAGAGGTGGTGGCAGGGGCAGAAGCGGCGCGTGGGGAGCCGGGGACAAGGGTAGAGGGAGAAGATGGTGCGCGAGGGCAGGAGCGGAAGTAGATTGATTTCTCGAGTCTGTGACTAGTGTCTAGAAATATATGGGCTGATGGGATCTATTGGGCCAAAATACAGGGTGGTGTGGAAGGCTAAAGAAAGAGGCATGCATGCTGCATGCAACCATTTTTTTTTGTTTTGTGTAATTATGTGACAGAATTTGGTGGTGTAGGTTGAGCACACAATGTGGAAAATTATAGAATGCAACCAAAATATACAAGTTTACAACAAATGCTACATGTTTATTTCATCTAGTGAAATAGCATACAGAGATATCTATGAAAATCCCACGAAAAATTATTATTTGCTTCTATGTTATCTTCTTCTCTTTAATTAGATACTCAAAGAAATAGAACAATGAGTTGTTGGAACATCCTTGAGGATAAAATGTAAAATGTTCTCCCTCAGGTATGCAGCTAGTACCATTACTGTCTCTATCATTTGAGATAAAAAATATCTCAATCATATTCATAAAAAATGTCTACTATTTTCATAAAAATGTCTATGCCATTGAGATAAAAAATATCTATACCATTTCACATAAAAATGTCTATGTCATTTGAGATAAAAAATTGTCTGTATCATTTGAGATAAAAATGTCTATATTATTTGTGGTAAAAATGTCTCAATCATTTGAGGTAAAAAAATGTCCCAATCATTTGAGGTAAAAAAATGTCTCTATCATTTGAGATAAAAATGTCTCTGTCATTTGAGATAAAAAAAATGTCTCTATCATTTGAGATAAAAAAAATGTCTCTCTTATTTAAGATAAAAATGTCTCTCTTATTTAAGATAAAAAAGTCTCTATCATTTGAGATAAAAAATGTCTCTATCATTTTCATAAAAAATGTCTCTACCATTTTCATAAAAAATGTCTGTACCATTTGAGGTAAAAAAAATGTCTCAACCATTTCAGATAAAAAAATGTCTATCTCATTTGAGATAAAAAAATATCTCTATCGTTTGAGATAAAAATATCTATATTATTTGAGGTAAAAAAAATGCCTCTATCATTTAAGATAAAAATATCTCTATCATTTGAGATAAAAAATATTTCTAACATTTGAGATAAAAATGTTTCTGTCATTTGAGATAAAAATGTCTCTATTATTTGAGATAAAAAATATCTCTATCATTTGAGATAAAAATGTCTCTATCATTAGAGATAAAAAAATATCTCTATCATTTTCATAAAAAATGTCTCTACCATTTGAGATAAAAATGTCTTTACCATTTGAGATAAAAAATATATCTGTTATTTGAGATAAAAAATATCTCTATCATTTGGGATAAAAATATCTCTATTATTTGAGGTAAAAATGTCTCTATCGTTTAAGGTAAAAAATGTCTCTATCATTCGACATAAAAAATGTCTCCGTCTTTTCATAAAAAATGTCTATCTCATTTGAGATAAAAAATGTCTGTCGTTTGAGATAAAAATGTCCATATTATTTGAGGTAAAAAATATCTCTATCATTTGAGATAAAAAATTTCTCTGTCATCTGAGATAAAAATGTCTCTATCATTTAAGATAAAAATGTCTCTATCATTTGAGATAAAAATGTCGCTATCATTTGAGATAAAAAAATGTCTCTATCATTTTCATAAAAAATGTCTCTACCATTTGAGATAAAAATGTCTTTACCATTTCAGATAAAAAATGTCTCTGTTATTTGCGATAAAAAATATCTATGTCATTTGGGATAAAAATGTCTCTAATATTTGAGGTAAAAATATCTCTATCGTTTAAGATAAAAAATGTCTCTATCATTCGAGATAAAAAAATGTCTACGTCTTTTCATAAAAAATGTCTCTACTATTTTCGTAAAAAATGTCTCTACTATTTGCGATAAAAAATGTCTCTATCATTTTAGATAAAAAATACCTCTCTCATTTGAGATAAAAATGTCTCTATTATTTAAGGTAAAAATGTCTCTATCTTTTAAGATAAAAATGTATGTGTCATTTGAGATAAAAATGTCTCTATTATTTGAGATAAAAAAAAATCTCTCTATCATTTGAGATAAAAAAAGGTCTCTATTATTTGAGATAAAAATAGAAAAATTCTGATGAACGTGATATGTGGTTCCTAAAACAATTTTAAAATTTATATATTAATTATACAACCTTGAGTGAATTTAAACAAACTTAGCACTACAGGCCTATGGTAACGGTTGGGAAACCGAATATTCTATTTTGTGGGCACGTCTATCCGTTAGGTGTTTTTGTCTATAAACAGAGATGTTTCTCTCATTGTTACATAGTTCAATCCGAAGCAATAAAGAAGCTCGGTTTTTCTCGTACATCGTGTTTCTTTGTTCATTGTCTGGAAACTCTAAATTATATATCAGCAACAATAACTAATAAATTACATTGTTCGTAGGCCCGATTTTTGGAGACAGCCAAAACCATGGGCTGATGCATGCATGCAAGGTGACGAAGGGCGGTGCGACGAAAGGCGGCGGTGCGACGAAAGGCGGCGGCGGCGGCTCGTGTTTTCTCCTTTAGTTTCTTGTTTTTTAGCCTGTTTTGCCTCTAGCTGTTTTCCGTTTTCTCCTTTCTTTCGCTTTGCTAGCTTCTGCATGCCGCTAGCCTCCCTCCGTTGGGTGTCATGGGATTACCGTGCTGTATCGGCACTGAATTTTCCCTCCTTGAGAATTGAGATGTGTTGGATTTTCTGCTAGCTTGGCTGGCCCGGGCGGCTGTAGCTTCAACCAAAGTAGTTTTCCCCAGCTTCTGACTGCACATTGCGATTGCTCATAGTGATCGTCAATGTTGTTTGTAGTTCATCTCGTGTAATACTCCAACTCCACTTGATCAGGTTCTAACCGAAATGTGCAATACAACCAATGTATAATAGGCTCTAAGGTTTTCTCTGTGACTTGAGTTAAACTTCAATCATCAAAACAAAAACTAATTTGTTCCGTCTAGACCATTCATAATATTACCATCTCTATAAAAGAAACTCTTTCTGACATACCTATGTATAACCACGTAATATAATAATGTTCAATAAATATAACTATGTGCAATGACAGAGGCAACTTTGTTAGACGCTACATCTAAAATTTAAAACCTACTAGTTACATAAATTTCTGCTAATTTCAAAATAAAACTAGCTAGGTTTTTCATCCTGTCATTATACCTAGTCTTATCGCTCACTACCTAGGTTATTTGTTTGATAATCATACCTAAATTGTACTAAATCAATAAAAAAACTAACTACATTAAAGAACATTGAACAACTAAACTAACTAAATTTTAAATCACTACACAACTACACTAATTAATTTACACTACATCACTAACTAACTAATCATTACTAAACAACTAAATTAATCTACAAAACTAAACAACTAAACTAAGATAAAGTTCAGAACTAAAAAAGATTAAAAAGGAAACTCACCGAAAGCTTGAGACGTGGAAACTCTTCCTTCTCTCCTCCTCCTCTCCCCTCTCCTCTCTCCTCTCGTCTCCTTTCCTTTTTTCTAGGCTCTGGAAGTGAGGCAAAGGCTTGGTGTGGGGGGAAGGAGGTTGTACCCTTTCTTTATATGCTTCTTGATGGTTTGGTGATAGCACAAAAGACTTTATGTCACCAAACTATTGGTAGACGGGATCCCAATAACTCTCATCGATCATTAGTTTGATAATATGATTCTTGTTGTATGATAAAAATAGCAGTTTTGTAAAAAAATTAAAAGCACATTCAGAAATGTAATTTTGATTGAAAAATGATTATTACAAAATTCATTAACAGAAATCTATCGGACACCAAAAATACAGGCTATCATAGTGGTGCGACCCACTATAAGGCTGGGCAGCCTCCCAGGGTCTTGGGTCTGCTCCCACCCATGTAGAAGTGAAAAACGCCACTACAACAAATATGACATTTTATGACGAAAACTCTATAATGATCGTGTAAAATGTCATTGATTTATGACGCTTTTTCTACAAAACATCAAGGAGAATAGCCTGAGTTGAATTTAATGACAAACTTAGAAATGCGTCGTAAAAAAATCGTCACAGACCAATGAACAAAGAGTTGCGACGGTGTATTTTTTGTTATAAAGAATTCCCCGCAACTATGGCAAAGCTTTATTATCATAGATTATTACCACAAATTTATAGCGTGGATAAAGCAAGCGTGGCCCACCTGTCAGCAGGTCCATATGTAAGTATGATGTGAACAGTAGTAAAGCATATGGCATGTTTGTTTCAGTTTAGGATTATAGTAATTCAGCTTATTTTTATAAGTTAAAATAAACATGTCAGTTTATTATATCAGCTTATTATAATCCAGTGTATATTATAATAATTTAATAAGCTGGTATAACCTAGTTTTTTTCTATAATCTGGATTACTACAATTTCAAGCTGAAACAAACAGGACCAACACATTGCTAGACCACGCCCCCGACAATTGTCACAACGTTTTGCCACCTCAGATTTTTGCTATACTGTGATTAAAATAGAACAGATTTTTGCTATACTGTGATTAAAATAGAACGTCACAAAATGTCAAATCTTTTAATTTGCACTGAACGTCACAAATCACAATGTCAAATCTTTCGTGGCGAACGCTACATGACTTAGCTTGCACTTCTTAAAACATAATCATTTGTAAACTGAAAACGCAATATGTCAAATTTGATGCCGTACAACCTAATTACAATGCTAAGAAACACCGTCCATATAAAATCGCATCACGATCAAAAGGGTGGTTGCAGCTTCATCCAAAACGTACTACGTCTCCAAGGCTACAAATCACAGCTACAACAATGAAATTTGAGGAATGTTAACTGCACACTATAGGTACAAAATCAGAAACGTTGGGAGGGCGGGAAAAGCCAGCCGTGTCTAGCCGAACGGCGAAGGCACAGGTCCGGCGAGCGCGTCAGATCTCTTGATGCTCCCCATGCCACAGACGACGCATCCCGGTGCAGAAAGAGCGGAGAATTTGGCGCCACAGAGATCGCAAATGTCGTGGCCAATGGTCGAGAGGCGGCTGAGGGTGACGGCGCAAAACTGGGAGGGGTCTTCGAACGGGTCGATCGATTTGTTCGTCAGCCCCCTCTGGAGACACATGTCGATCAGGCTCTTGAGCTCATCCTGCTTCGATGGGGGTGCCTTGGAGTAGAGGAGATCGAGCATTTGCTTGGCGTAGGCATAGTTCTGGACCTCCATGTTTCGCTTGATGGCAGTTCTGATGCAGTTAATCCGGTGCTTGGCTTGGATGGGCAGGGAAGCGAGGTGGCGAGATAGCCTGGCCATTTCCTCCTTCGCACTGAGAGCACCAGCTCCTTGAACCCTTTGCAGGCGTGCAATTTCCTGCAGGCAAATAGATGTGATTAAGTAACAGGTAGTCTTAATCAGTTCCATGCCAATAACTCGTTTTTTAAGGCCAGTTGTTTCACTGACTACCATAATGATGCATAAGAAATGCATCGCCCATAATAGAGATGGAGTTCTTATTATTCGCAAGTTCACTAAAAAATCGAAGAACGATCGCCTTGAATTCCCCAACTTCCCATCGTTCAACATATGTTTTATCAAATTTGTCAGACTGAAAGGCAATGATATCCAACGGCCTTGAAGTGAAACAAGCAACATTTGTTACCAGTGAGTGCTTGAAATAGGCAATGTTGAGTTGCAAAATATGGTAGCAAAAACTAGCAGAAAAATCTCAGGACTCGTGGTGAAATAAATAACTATCCTAGAAAACCATGACAAAAGCTGTGCTGTTATGAGGTATGCCATAACAAAAATGAATATTACCTGTAGCAAAGCAACTGCAATCTTATACTGTGCACAAATAGTTGCCTGCGCTTTGATATCAGCTTCACGTGACTGGTCCTTCGCAAGGGCCAAGAATGCTTCATCCAAACAAGATAAAGCATCCGTAAGTTGATTCTGCTCAAGATGAGCAAGACCCATCTTGTAGCACTCTGCTGCAGGAGCACCACGTGGAACCTGTAATCATCAGTGAAGATGTCAAATAAATCTTCCCAAACCTATCAATTTTGTTTAAAATAAAAAAAATACAAATTGAGCACCTGTCCAGGGCGCACAGCAGTAGGTGCTGGGGGCCGAGCAGCTTGCTTTCCTGGTCCTGGACCTTCAAGAGCGCTAAGATCAATTGGTTGCGATGTGGCAGGAACAGCAGGTTGAAAGCCCTGTGGCTGTGAAGGAAGAACCTGCTGTTGCGTTGGAAGAGGCTGGCTCTGGGGGGGAATGCCACCATCAGGTAGACCAATAGAATCCATTGGAATCCCTGGTTGCTGCGGAAACTGCATCTGTTGTGGAGGTGCCTGTGGTGGAACCCCACCATCTGGAAGACCAACATTAGCCATCATGTTCTGATTATGAATTGGCCGGACTGCACTCATTCCAGGAGCAGGTTGAGCAATTCGTGACAGAATTATTCCAGGTGGAGGTAGTTGAGCTGCAAGTTGCTGCGATGGAATAGTGTTCTGGAAGAAGTCCTCAGGAATAGGTCCAGCCGTCACTCCCATGCCACCAATTACAGGACCTGTTGCTGTGGCACCACTGGGAGCTTGTGGTCCTACTAAAGCATTGGTACCAAATAAATCAACAGCAGCATTTGGCATTGCTGGAGCAGCAGGTGGTGCTTGCCCTGGTGACTGCATAGAAGCCTGGTTAAATTCTTGAGGTGTCCCGGATAAAGATCTTGTCCTAGTGATTGGAGGACCTAAGCCTAGCTGTTTAGTGGCTTCTTTCAGTTTGTTAACATCAATAGTAGATGTAGCAGGCTTATCACGAATCCTGATGTGTATCTTTTTAGTCTTTGATGTTGACTCATCTTCGTCACTACTTCCACCATCAACAACACCATATAAAGTCTTTTTGAACTCCTCTGCTGCTTTCGCCTGTTCATCTGCAGAGGCAATTTGGACCCCTAGCTGCCTGGCCAGAGTATCACCAACTGAATCAACACCACCATTTGCCATGTTTTTCTGTGCTGAATCAGAAGATGCTGCTTTTGCATTCTCACTACTGGCTGCTGCAATAGCTTTAACCAAACTCTTTTCACTTACTTCCACTATGTTACCCCGGCCTTTCATCACACCCAAGTAGACACCAATATGATCTGCAATGACAGATGGAATACCAGCATCAGTCGTCTTCATGTAGGGCATGACCTCTCCTGCAAGCTCCCACTGAGGTATACTCTTCATGCTCGTAGGTGTTTTGATTTCCCAGTTTCCTCCTGCCCATTCTGGACCTTTAGGCACCATACTTTCAGCGGCAAAATTTGCAAATACACCTTGTGTCCATCCAGTTGAACGAACTCTTAATATTCTCTCAAGATAACGTCTCAACTCAGAATCTGTAGCAGATTCTTCCAACTTCTGTGAAAGGCGTCGCAAGGCACTAGGATTCAGGTGGCATATGAACAGATCCAACATGCTCTCGTGATCTGAAATAACCTCAAATGTTTCTTTTGCACTGTCAAACTGACCATACCTATAGAGTTCAATTCCTATGAAATTAGAAACAGCAAAAAGCAACAAGCACATGGTACAGAGAAGTAATTAGTTCAATAGTATTACAGGCCAAAATGACAATTTTTTGTTATGGTTCAACATCCCACAGGAATGATTATTCACCGGGAGCAGGCAAGCATAATGTTGGGTAGTTATGTAAGACATCAACCACAAACAAGATCCCTTTCATTGACTAGAGGCACAAAAATAAAAGAAAAGGAAAAAACTAGAAAGCTGGTTTTGCTAGCCATTCTGACACGGCTGTTCTGCTAAAGGAGCAAAACTGTACTATAGATTCAATCAGAATAAAATGGAATATTACAAAGTAATTAGCTAATGCTGTGTGTTTGAAATACAAGAGCATCTGTATTTTCTCAAAAGTCCTACCATATTTGTTGCGATGGTTGGGGTTGACAGCTACCTTGGGCCCATATTTGGTTGGGCCAGTTGGGGTTAAATACTACCTTGCTTAATGAAATCACAGTCAACTCAGCATAGATTTTGAAATTTTGATTGTGTTTGTTCTACAAGTTGAAAATTTTAAGAGCCTTTAAACCATTCATTATTTAGTTGAGGTCAAAATGTTATCCTGGACAAAAGTCATGAAACCCTTGTAAAACATAGAGAAATTCTTTAATCAAAATTATTCAAACAATATTTGCAGTTGAGACCAACAGGAGATGATATCTTGTTTAGAAAAAGTAGAGTGTAGTTGACCATACTTTATGCATGCATATCCCAACTCTCGGAAACGCTGGAACAGATGAGAAGTTGGAGGGCACTGGGGATAATCTCTGGAACGCAGAAACTCATCTTTCAAAATTGATAGAGCAGTAGAGAACCGGAGGGCTTTGATTGCGTAATTGCACCGCATGATCTAAAACAATATGGAAGAAGATATAAGATCAAGAAACAGAGAAGAAAAGGAAGTAATGTGAGCACAGATTAAGCATACTTGTGTAAACTGAGGGCCTGCTTGAGATAGCGATACAGCAAGATCTCCACAAACAGGGGGCCCTTTAGCTAATATGTCCAGTGACCTTGGAGTAACACGTAAACTATCAAACCTGCAGAGAAATAAACACAAACAAATAAAAGGTAATCAGAACATGGTGATCCAGACATTAACATCTTCTGCAGTATGGTAGGAAGAAACAGGCTCTGAAAGAATCAGGAAGCCAGAGCATGATAGATCATTTTGTCATTAAGTGAAAATTTTAAGGGACTGTGCACTAGTGTTATAATCATGTGATGAGCAGATAACAGAAAAAGGAAGATCAAGAGATTCCTCCAAACGAAGATTGGATCTGTTCTATCGACAGGACTTTTTCACAAAGACATGTGCTTTCAAATTGAAGAAAATGAAGACCATGAAGTTGAAACCATAGTAAGAGTTTGACTGAAGCATAAGTGTGCTTTTTATGAGAAATCCTATCAGCTTCCTACCAAACATCAATCTATGGCCCATCACTTCTTGCAGCTCGTCAGCATATTGAATTGGATAGATGATGGTATTAGTTACAACTTCAGCAATGAAGTTGAGAATGAGAAACATTGTTGCTCGGAACAGAGCTGATGACTGATATGAGGATAATGTATTACAATATCAATATGACAATGCAAAATATGAATACTTTTCATTGATTACTGGAAGATTTAATGCAGCAGCAGCACCAACAACTATAGATGAGAATGTGGAAGACTTGTACGAAAGTAGTAATGCATTGGGTATCATATTTTGTTCTCTAGATACTATGTGCGAATAGCTTTTATGGTTGGGGTTAGGTAACTTAATTACATGATCAGATTTTGTGAAGACAAAACTACTAACTCTGAACTCTGACTGCCTTGCTGACCTTGATGACTACAACTATGTGCTGAACACTACAACAAAAGTACCTTGCATATGGAAATGTGATGAAAGACATTTTGAAGAAAAAAATACCTCGAGGTTATCTGATAGAGCACCTCTGAAAGATCAAGTTTTTGCTCAAAGTATTGCTGCATTGTAGCGAAACCAATAAGAAGAGGTTCAAGAAGCCCTACTAGACAGCTCCTTATTTCAACTCCCTTTTTCTGTCTTGGGTTTATATCTGTAGGATTTACAAGCAGCAGGCGGTCGTTCAAGGCACCAAGCAATACTGCAAACATAGAAGTATATATGGTTTAGTTCAGCACAAATTGATGAAAAAAAGATTAGAAGAATCCACACATCACATAAAAATTCTAATCATGCTATCTGGGAGCATCACATGAATGATGCGGTTATGTTCCTAAGGCCAACGGTAAATGACATTTCTATCACCAAACAACTGTTGGATGTGTTTGTTCATGCTTCTGGGCTAGTGATTAATCTACAGAAGAGCTCAGTTACTCCTATTCAGTGCAAAGAAGGGATGAAGTCATTTCTAGGCTTCTAGCATGCTTTCTTGTGAAGTAAAGGAGTTTCATTGCACCTATCTGGGTCTTCCGTTCAATATTAGGAAGCCTAATAAAGCTGAATTACAATCTCTAGGGACAAGGTGTCATGGGTATTGGGCTAGGCCCAGCCCAGCCAACAGGAACAGTACCCACGTGGGAACTGTAGCACGAACAGTACCTATGGGGGTACTGTAGCAAAAATAGAAGGTACTATTAGATTAGATGGTAATATTAGATTAAGTCCTTACTTAAGGGTTAAGTCAATCCATCTATATAAAGATAGGTTGTATCTTTATTCAGGAACAAGCAAAAAAGAATTAATCTAATCTTTCTCTCAATGTTTCTCTCCCTAATCTAAGTCTACTTCTCATCCCTAGTAGTCACCGCTGCTCGGCTATTCTCCCAT
>KE372805.1:9777-45090 GCA_000418225.1 Zizania latifolia | reverse complement strand
CTATCGGTTACCGAGTGCTGATCATTGGCTGCCAAGTGCTGGGTGCCGACCATCGGTTGCTGTATACTGATCACTTAGAAGGGTGTAGTCGGGTGTTTTTGTCCTGATTTGGTTTTTATTGGGATTTTCATTTTACGAATTAGCTCCCATTCACCTCCCCTTTAGTCGCTACTCTCGGTCCTACACTCGGCCGAGCCCGAGCCAAGCCAGATTTCTGACTCGGCTCGGCTTGTTGCCACTCCTACACAAAATTGAACCAAATATTATCACACCTCTCTTCGATACTAAAATTATGTAAAATTAAAAATGGTAATAAATAAAAAACTTAAAACTTAATTTGGATGGCACAAAGTTATGTCCAGAAACCCAATAAATACATAACATGATGAACCATTTTTTCAATCCTGATGCATATATTTTTGATTTAAATAATTTTTTATTTTTAATTTAAATGATTTTATATGTTATTATCTTTATGTATGGTGTTGATACTTGATAGTGGTAAATTATAATTTGTTTCGTCTACGCTCTACACTCTCTCGCCTTCCAGCTCCGCCCCCGCCGTCGCGACCCCGTTTTCTCAAAACCCTAGATTCTCGCAGCGCAGCTCCACATCTCACTGCCCTCACCGTCGTTCCCGCCACACTCGCCGGAGCTAGGGTGTCAGCGACGATGGGCACTGACGAGCTCTCGTCCCCGACGCGGAAGCGCGGCCGCGAGGAGGAGCTCGCCGAAGACGGGGACGCCTCCGAGAAGCGCCCGCGCGGGGAGGAGTCGGAGGGGGCGTCGCTTCTGGGGCTCGCCAATTACGAGGACGAGGAGGAGGAGGAGGCGGCCGCGGCGAGGGGCCGCTTGAATGGCCGACGCGAGGAAAAGGAGGACGACGAGGACGAGGACGAGGACGACGACGACGACGATGACGTGAGGAGGGCTCCGGAGAGGAGGCCGAGGCAAGTGGAACTGCGCCGAGACTGCCCTTATCTTGACACCGTCAACCGGCAGGTATGGCTTTTAGCAGGAGGACATTAGGTGCCAATTTCGTGTGGTTTGACGCGAATAGGTTTGATTGAAGCCATTTTTTATCCTGTTCACAATTTCCTAGTTACTTGGTATCACCATGCGCGCCTGGAGTAGTTTGATTATCAATTATTGAAATGGTGATATTGTGATAGAAGTGCAGGTTTGGTACACGTATAAATGAAAAAGGGTAACATAACGTTTAATATGTTATTATACCTTCATAGTGAATTCCAATTGTTTTGTTTTATGGTATGTGTTTACAGCATGTGAGCCTGTTCATTTCAAGTCGTACTTGGATACTTGATGTTTTTTATTTTCTGTTTGTCATGGTACTCTCTTTTTTGCCGAGAACACTGTCCTGCTGTTACTCTAGTGTGTGCATTGCTATAAGGGCATCTCCAATCCTAAAGCAAACCAAGCGAAGAAATAATGGCCTTGGTTCTATTAGATTTCTTCACCGGTGTATAGTGGGACCTACGATCAAGCAAAAAAGTAATGTAAAAGAGTCATTCTTTCTCTCTATTGTTATTTGCACAACCAATAGAAGCTCACCCTGTCACCCAAGCCTGAGTTATGTACTTCTTTCCTTGATTAATCATTTTTCTATTCTGTGTGGTTCAAACCAAACTTTCGGTTTCGATTTTGTGATCAGACGGTTGGGTTCGGTGGCCACAGCGGGATTGATTCGCTTTAATGCAGGGATGGTTCGATTTTCCCTTCACACTGGAGATGGCCTAAGAACTGAAATGAACATAATTCTCAAATAGTTATTTTTAGTTTTTCCCCTAGTGACTCATGGAGTCATGAGGTTTAGGATTGTATTGTGTTGAACGCTTATTCATTTCACTATGGACACTGCTTCTTATCTGACCACAGTTAATTAGCAAATCTCAGAAAACCTCTTGTCTTTATTCATGAATATATGTTCTACACTCTTCTTGCAAAATGTGTGGTGAAACTGTTCTGTGTAATATTGATGTGTTATTTCTCATGGTTATCAATTGATGTGAATATATATTACTCTGTATTGTAGGTCCTTGATTTTGATTTTGAGAAGTTCTGCTCAATCTCCTTGTCGAATTTGAACGTGTATGCATGTTTGGTCTGTGGAAAGTATTACCAAGGAAGAGGCTTGAAATCACATGCATATACTCACAGCCTTGAAGCAGGTCACCATGTGTTCATTAACCTTCAAACTGAGAAAGCGTACTGTCTTCCTGATGGGTATCAGATAAATGATCCATCATTAGAAGATATTCGACATGTTCTCAACCCAAGGTTCTTTTTCTATTGGTCCTAAAACCACTTATTGTTGTACATTTTGACTTTAGTAATGAGCTCTGAGCTATGCTGTTTACTGATTGGTGTGCCTTGGCAGGTTCACAAGAGATCAGGTTCGAAATCTTGATACGAACAAGCAGTGGTCAAGAGCTCTTGATGGCTCCAATTATCTACCTGGAATGGTATGTATACGTGAAACTAATATAATGGTGCCTTAGATTATTCTTTTTCAAAGGACTTAGCCTGTTTTCTGTTGCAGTGCTGTGGAACCCTGCTAATTAAGGGAATCCTTACCAGTTCTAGCAGCAAATTTCTGTTTTCTCCCTAAACTAGTGTGATGGTTAGTTGGTGTATTGTAAGAAATAACAAAAATGAAAAAAAATAAAAAAGCATAGGGTATTATGGATGGCAGTGGATGAGTGGAATACTAAAAATTCTGTGGACTTGAATAAAAACAGCCTGCTACTTGGTTATGATCATTGTTTAGTTGGTTTGTTTGATTCTACATTAAGTTACTCCCTCCGTTTCTTTTTATAAGGCCTGTGGTTTTTGTAGTCTTGTTTTAAAATATTGATGGGGATTTGCAAGCACTTTCTGGTTTGGCTATTATTATCCTATGATAATAATCACCTTTCTGTGCTTAAATTTGCAGGTTGGTCTAAACAACATCAAGGAGACAGATTTTGTGAATGTCACAATACAGTCATTAATGAGAGTCACTCCTTTAAGAAATTTCTTTCTCATCCCTGAAAATTATCAGCATAGCAAATCCCCATTGGTTCATCGATTTGGAGAACTAACTCGCAAAATCTGGCATGCGAGGAACTTCAAGGGCCAGGTTGGTTTATTAATTATATAGCTGACTGCCTGCATATTTGTGCTGTCCCTCTATCTCCACAAATGCCTACAAGTTAACATCTTGCTTTCTGTTCAGGTTAGTCCACATGAGTTTCTGCAAGCAGTTATGAAGGCCAGTGATAAGAGGTTCCAGATTGGTGTACAGTCTGATCCTGTGGAATTTATGTCATGGCTCTTAAATACAATGCATTCGAAACTAAAAAGTTCAAAGAAGAAAAACAGAAGCATCATACATGATTGCTTTCAGGTACCTTTTGTGCATACCAACAGTTTAGTTAGTAAAACTTGTGTGCAACTTATCTTAGAACATTGTTTTTGGTAGGGAGAACTTGAAGTTGTTAAAGAAATTCATCGGAAGCATATAATGGAAAAGAAAGAGGATGGCGATGAACATAATGGTGATGCTGGTTCTGATGTTGTCACTGAAACATCTAGGGTCCCATTCTTGATGCTCGGCCTTGACCTGCCACCTCCACCTCTTTTCAAAGATGCCATGGAGAAAAATATCATTCCACAGGTTTGTTTGCCCCCAAGTATATATATTATTTTCTGGTTATACTTTCACAGCACACATGGAGTTTTGTCATGTAAAAGTGTAAAATACTAGTATGATAATGTGAGCTGAGGTCCTGTTGATGATGATGTCTAAACCAACTACTCCCTCCGTTTCATATTGTAAGGTATTTTTAGTTTTGTCCTAAGTCAAATTTCTCTAACTTTGACCAAGTTTATAGAAAAATATAATAACAATATAACATCTACGATACCAAATAAATATACCATCAAGACATATTTCAAACCTTGTTTAAAGTTTTTCTGTTACCCCAACTTATATTTGAAACCACCTTTCTGTTATATAAAATTTCCTTCTTAAAACTTCATACCTCATTTAAAGGCTTTTTTGGCTTATGTTCTTATTTATGATGGTGTTCTTATTTATAACGAAGATAGTTGCACATGTGGCTAGACCGCTAGAGTGATACTAAGCTGTCTTAAGTTCATTTTCTCTGTCCATTTTGTGTATATTTGCATGGTGTATGGCCATACTTGCAGAATATTTGCATGTGTCCACATGTTAACACTTTGACCATGTCATTTGCTCACTAGAGTGGAACCATATTCATTGAAGCAATACATTTACAGTTTTGAAATCTTGATATCTAACTCTTCTGTTTTAGTTCTCAGTAATTTGGTAGATTGGAACTCAAAACTCAAAATCTTGCATGATTTTAGGTACCACTGTTTAATATATTGAAGAAGTTTGATGGTGAGACAGTTACAGAGGTGGTGCGGCCTTCCATTGCCCGGATGAGGTATCGAGTCATCAGACTTCCAAAATATCTGATCCTTCACATGCGACGGTTTACCAAAAATAACTTCTTTGTAGAGAAAAATCCTACTCTAGGTAAAATTCTCTTTTGTTTTGATTGAATTTGCCTCTGCAGTCCACTGGGTACTCATTTCTAAGATGTTTCCATATGTATCTTACAGTAAATTTTCCCGTGAAGAACTTGGAATTGAAAGATTACATTCCATTACCTAAGCCAAAAGATAATGGGAAGTTTCGTTCAAAGTATGATCTCATAGGCAACATTGTCCATGATGGCAAACCAGGCGAGGGGTGCTACAGAGTATTTGTACAGCGGAAATCAGAAGAAGCATGGTATGCCCCTCAGCTTATTCCTAGCATGGGTATTTATTTTATGCCAGCAGTTGAGCAAGTCTTGTAAATCATTTGCCATTCTTTACATCAGGTATGAAATGCAAGATCTCCATGTCACCGAGACTCTTCCTCAGATGGTAGCTCTTTCAGAAGCCTACATGCAAATATACGAGCAACACGAATGAGTGATGGCTGGTGATCATCATGTAGCCTTCCGATCCAACCTGCCTTTTGTTTCTTCTCTCAGATTTTATATGGAAGCAATCCTGATGTCTGGAGCAGTTCTTTTTGTGGGAGAAAACAACGGTAGCTCCTTTACCCACATTCAGAGTTCATCCAGTTCCTTGAGAAGCACAGGTTGAGACTGCTGTGTTGCCGTTGGAACTGTTAGGTCGTCACACTGGAGAGACTTTAGGAGGTTTGATTGACCGGCTGTTAGAAGGCACTTGGTTTCAAGGAAAGTTTACCTTGCTTTATCCATTACATTGTGGCATGCACCTGCTGTAGAATATTTTGGTAACAACCTATCGATACTCAGGTATGGGTTCAGGCGAGCAAAGCAATATGAGTATGCCCCCGGAGCAAAGCAATATAGTGCAACGATGGAATTTTCTCATTAAAGTTAAGATAATATAATTTTCTTTAATAATGCATGGTTGCCCTGCTGCTATGCTCTAGTGGATTTACCAATTACCAGTGGTGATGATGGCATGCGTTTTGAAGGATGCCATTCATAGCATCACTGATATCTGTTAGAGATTAAGTGAGCTACTAGTGAGTTCCCTATTCTCATTGCCGAACTTCCGCTGTGTCGTTACAGAGCAAAGAATAAGATGGGGACTCTTTCCGTTTTAAAATAAAATATACTAAGTTTTATGCTTGGTATATGTATTAATTAAAGAGACAGTAAGATCGAATATCCTCTTTAGGGTGTGTTTGTGGGTTTATGATTGTCGGAGATACGACTTTCGGTGTCTTGAGCTGAGTTTATCAGCTCGGACTAAAAGTAGGATAAGTCTAGCATTGAAGTTTGATATATCTATAAGAGGGTTTGATTTTGATAAGAAATGCTAAGTTCTTATTTAGAAACCGAATTTTAGATCCGGTATGAAAAGATATGTTTGTATTAAGTTGTTGTAATTAGAGAATTATCATATGAGTTTGATATGTAATCTTAAATATCATAAAAACTAACTTGAGATAGAGCTACGGGTCTTTGGGCTCGCTCCTTGAGTATATAAGGGGGCGAGTCATCCCTAGAGACATCTAATATCAATTGCTTAGCTCTCAAGTTTATTGCTTTGTAAGTTTAAACACCATATAATACACTAAAATACTGGACATAGGGTTAGTATAAATTTTAGTTTTTAATTCCTAGTGTCGATCATCAGGTTCGATGGCGCTGCGCTTCCTTTAAACATTTATTCACCGTCTCGGTTATTTCTTATGTGGATTACTCGATAATTCATCGATAGTGATTTTTAACATAATGAGTAATTAAGTTTAGAATAGAATGAATACTTTTATAAGTGCTAGCGCATTGTAGGGTCAATACCAATTTGATAATCAAATACACCAAATCATAAAAACATGCTTATTTGCTTCAATGAGTTAAGTTTAACAGTGGGCTCACCAACATTTTGTATGATTTGAATTTTTCATCTTATCTCATATCATCAATAAAAGTAGTCTCTAATTGATATCAAGTCTTATCAAATTTACGCTTGAAATGTCTGGAGAATCTTTTAGGTCAATTCTAGAATAGTCTATTCCATGATCCACCTAGGATATCATGTCGAAACCACCACTATCTCTTCTATTTCATTCACCAAATTCTCCCCACTCACCGCCTCCTCGTGAGAATGTAAAATAGAAGAACCATAAACTAGTGTTCTCGGTAATAATAATAATAATGCATTAAAATCAAATATTTGCTTGATGATATCCGAAAACACTAGAAATTGGTATAATTACCTAAAATGGTAAAACATAACAACAACAGAATCAGTAACACGTCTTTGGTGTTCTCATTAGACCAAAATCAAATCTTTGCTATTTATTTAGCCGTACCACACATCATAAACACTAAAAAAATGGTAATCAACAAGTATCAAAACTAATCATGTCAGCGATTCGATTTCTTCAGATCATCGCAAAACCGCCCGCCTAACACAGTAGTAGCCGTAGGCCAGATGCCTCTCCCAACACCGAGCATCCCGCGTCGCCTCGCGCCGCTGGTGAACGCCGCCGGCGCGGACTTGTTGTCGCGCCTTCGCCTCGCCGCTGGCCCGAAGATTCCAGGGCGCATCCTCCTCCAGTGCCTGGCTCTCGTCCTTACCTCCGGCCTCTCCTCTTCTCACCGCGGCCTGTCGTCCCGCCTCCTCAACTCCCTCCTACCTCACGCGCCCCGCGGTCTCCTCCCTGGCCTCCTCCTCCTCCTCCCCGGAGACCACCTCACGCTTCTCCTCCTCGTCTCCTCCAAGCACCATGCCCGCTCCCTTCCCACCGCCTCCGCTCTCCACGCCCTCGCCGTCTCCTCTGGCCATCTCCCGTGCGACCTCCGCCTCGCCAACGCCCTCCTCTCGCTCTACCTTTCCCTCGGCTCCCCTGTGTCTGCTCGCCGCCTCCTCGCCGACATCCCCCGCCCGGACACGGTCACCTGGAACACGCTCCTCCGCGCCTGCCTCCGACTTGGCCTCCTCCCCGCGGCCCGCCGCCTGTTTGACGAAATGCCTGCACGGGACGTCGTCTCGTACAACTCTATGGTGGCTGGATATGCAGCCGAGGGCGACATGATCAGTGCGAAGAATCTGTTCGATGAAATGGTGCAAAGAGACGTGGTTACATGGAACTCGATAATCTCTGGGTATGCTCGGCACGGGGATATGGAGAGCGCCAGGAAGATGTTTGATGCAATGCCAGAGAGGGATGTTGTGTCATGGAACTCGATGCTGGATGGATACGCCCAGGCTGGGGACGTAGATATGGCAAGGTTGGTGTTTGATGGCATGCCACAGAGGAGTATTGTGTCATGGAATGTCATTCTTGCCTTGTATGCAAAGTTGAGGGATTGGCGTGAGTGTTTGCGTCTGTTTGATGCGATGATAGCAGTGGGATACACAGTACCAAACGAGAAGACATTTGTGAGCATTCTGACAGCTTGTGCGAACCTTGGAGATCTTGAGAAGGGGAGATGGGTGCATGGTTTGGTTCGCAAGAGGTGGGAGAGGCTTGTGCCAGATGTTCTATTGCTTACAGCATTGTTGACGATGTATGCCAAGTGTGGAGTGATGGAGACTGCAAGGGAGATCTTCAATTCGATGAGTGAAAAGAGTGTGCCCTCATGGAATTCAATGATCATTGGTTATGGATTGCATGGGCAGAGTGAGAAGGCTCTTGAGTTGTTCTTGGAGATGGAGAGACATGGGCCCAGACCAAATGAGACGACTTTCATCTGTGTCTTGAGCTCATGTGCTCATGGTGGTTTGGTGCTTGAAGGCTGGTGGTGTTTCGACAGGATGGTCAGCTTCTACAATATTGAGCCAAAGTCTGAGCATTTTGGCTGTATGATGGACCTTCTTGGTCGTGCTGGACTGCTTGAAAGCTCGGAAAACCTCATTGAGAATTTACGAGGTAATGTATCACCAGCATTGTGGGGCATCCTAATGTCAACCTCTCAAACTCAGAACAACACCAGACTTGGTGAGTTTGTCGGAAAAAAGTTAATGGAAATGAGGCCAACAGAGGTCGGCCCATATGCCCTTCTATCAAACATTTATGCGGCAGAAGGAAGATGGGATGATGTTGAGAAAGTAAGGAAGATGATGAAGGAGAAGGGGGTGGAGAAGGATGCAGGGTTCAGCCTTGTAGGATCAAGAGGAATAGAGCTTAATCTTATTACTGAAGGCGGCACTTCAGCCCCATGGAGTGACATGATGCTGTCCATGTTGGGTGAGATGGGTGCGCATAAGAAGCAACCATCTAAAGAGTCCAACTGCAGGAAAAGAAGCTCTATTGTTCCTTGAAACTTCAATACACAGGATGTTCTGTTTTGCTATGTTAGTGCCAAAGGAGAACACGAAGATGGTCCCTGACTATTTCTTGCTTCCTGGATGATTGCAGCAACGACTGAACTTATGAGTTCACAGGTTTTCTTGCTAGCATGACTGGGTGAGAAGTTTGCTTGGACCATGGTTGGCTCTGTTCTGCAGTCTGGAGGTGAAACAAGCCTCAAAGTCAAAGAAGGTGCCGTAGGTAATGGAGGATCAAAGAATGCATACGTATTATTATTATTATTACTATTACCACCTAGCACACAGACACACAGTAATGGCTGCTAATACTACCCATAATGAATCAGGTCATTTGACAATCACAAGATTACATCAGCCGTGTTCTTACATTGTAAAGTACAATGCGCTGTCAAGATCATAGTCATAGAAGAGAATTGGTTGGTGTGCAACGATGCCGTCTGTTGCAAGCTGCAAGAGGTATTTATTATTCGTTGAGATGAACTGGTCACAACAGCAAAGTGCTAATTTGCTTCTGAGAATGGAATCTGACTTCGGGCTAGCATTTGCATCTGATAGAGTACAACAGCATATTCCAAGGGATATATTGCTCGTGTTTATGGGAAGATAGAGAGTTCTCCTGCCAGTAGGGCTCTGCAGATGACCAATTGCTTGCCTGATTGCTTGGGCAACGTTTTGGGCAGGTCCAGATGCGGCATTATGTAACGCTGAGACCATATATTTTTCTCCACAATGTGTGCGGTAGATCCTCCTGAATCTTGGTCCTCTTTCCATCCTATTTCTCCCATTAAACATTTGATAAATCACTTTTATACCACTGGAAATTTACTCGATGGCTTTCTGCCGATGATGTCTCCCTAACATGTAGGGCTATTTGGAACAAATTAATTTTATAGGATTTTCACACGGTTTAGTTTAAATCCTTTAAAATTAATCCTTTCTAAAGAAGGCTGAAAATCAGAAATTGTGGGTCTTTTAGTAGCAAGTAAGAAATTGCCCCTCATTAAATATGAGGCTTCAGTTTTGTATACCAATGAAGCAATAAAGCACGTGGAAGAAAAAAACTACACTTTCATCTCCTTTGTCATTGTTCTAAAGTCCAGCAGCATTTGATGACTCGTTTTTTTCCTTTCCTTTTTCTTCCAGGATTTTTATCAGTGGCAAAGAGAAAAAGGAATACGGTAGCCTGAGCAGATTCAGAAAAAGAGGAGAATCAGGGCGCGTGTGACAAGTGTATGGGAATCACTTCACTTGCGTTCGGGGCCACTTGTAGAGTCTCCACGAGAGAAATCAGACGCATTGAAGATTTGAAGAGCGGCCCGGTTGGCATGGCTCAATATTCTGATTTTGATTATTCTAATTTTTTATTGAATTAGTTTAGCTTGAAATCGTTTGACATAATAATTAAATTCTAATTCTCATAAAATAGAATAATTATCTAAAATGGCCATTATACCAGTCGTATGTAATGACTCGTGTTATATGAGCTGAAACTATATGAAAAAACAAACAAATAATATGAAGTATGGATTATATTACTTATATTATATCATGTACTGGTATACTTGAATTATATATAAATATTTTTTAATATGTATGAGTATTTTTAATTTTTGTTAGACTTATTCTTATAATTAAGGTTATACCTAGTTCTCTCTTGTAGTATAAAAAGTAGCATTATCAATTCTCTTAAATTTTAGTATCAATCACTCCTATTTTTATCCGTTTGATATGATTCTAGGGATTCTTATTATAATCTACTCAAAAATCCCTACCAACCAGAGCTAAAATCGCATTTTTGCCTTCACACATGTATAACATATGTTCATTAGGACCGGTTGCTATATATTAGAGTGGGGCAAATATGCAGATAAGCGATTTATTCCAAAACGAGGGGGGCAGCGCCCGTGAGAAGCCTTTAAAACGAAGCGGGCGGCGGCCCCAGATTCAGAAACGGGCTCGTCTCTCCTCCTCGTCGCTGATCTCGTCCACGGTCCACCGCGCCGCCGCCGCCGCCGCCGCAGCAGAAGGTTCTTCTCATGGCGGCTCCCACTCCCAACGGCAATCCCACCGTTCGGTACCATTCTCTTCTCGTCCTCTGTTGTTCGTTTTCTGGAGTGTACTAGCAGAGGTTAGATTCTTTACCAGCTCGTGCGTGATTCTTCTGGTGATCCGCGGCTGTTTTTGATTTCTGATCCGTCGTCGAGAAAGGGAGAATTCTAATCGATACGAGAGTAGATCAGGCCTTTTTCCTGTCATCGACGACCGTCAGTCGTAGGGCTCGTGGGTTGGATAATACGCATAGCCAGGAAGAAAGCTTTAGATTGGAAAATGGAAAGTGCCCGGCAAGATCTTGAAAGGCAGCCGATTCGTCATACAATGAATAGATCACGGGGCTATCTTCTACACAGATGACAACTCAAATGCGATTTCTGTGTTTGGTCACTCAATATAGGAAATTGCATTGTAATTTCTGGAAATGTTATGCATGCACTTCAAAGAAGTTTTATAAAACTACGGTTTTTGCCCCAGTAGTTTGTCAACTGTTTCATGTATCACTCCTAAATATGTATTTTTATGATTTTATCTATCCTTATAGTTCGAGTACTAATCTGTGAGAGACAAAAGGAAAAGGGAAAATTAAGTTGTCCGTCAGGCGTGGCATGATCTGTGTTTTCTTTTTGGCACAAACACCATGACAAAGTTTACATGGATAGGACATTAAAGTGCCCAATTCCAGTTTTTGTGGAAACTGAGAAGAGTAACACTGTTCTACAGCCGATTCACCATTTAGACATTTGTGCCTTGTGAATGATCAGTAGTTCCAATTCTTTCAGACCTCTGACTTCGGCTGTTCCAGTTGAGGCGGTGCTGTTCGACATTGATGGCACCTTGTGTGACTCCGATCCTCTTCATCATGTGGCCTTCCAAGAAATGCTTCTTGAGGTATGGAATTTTTAAATTGCTTGTTCTCCATTGACTTTTGTAAGAAGCTTATTAAAAATTTGTCTGTATGCAGATTGGGTATAACAATGGTGTGCCAATAGATGATGAGTTCTTCATAAAAAATATTGCTGGAAGGAGTGATGTTGAAGCTGCTCAGAATTTGTTCCCAGATTGGGAGCTTGAGAAGGGACTGAAATTCCTGGAGGACAAGGAAGTTAAATACAGAAGGTACATTGCTCTTCATGATAACATCATATTGTTTCTAGTTTCAACACTCCACACCAGTATTAAGGGTTTTCTGTTCTGTGGTGAGAAACTTCCAACTACCTATCTTTGCCATTACTTTGAATAACCTCTACTTGGTATCACTGTATCAGTATAGCTTCCTGGATTGAATATTTATAATTTTTCACTTGATGCAGTTTGGCTTCAGAGCGTTTGGAACCTGTAAATGGCCTTGCTAAAGTGGTTCAGTGGGTCAAAGATCATGGCTATAAGCGCGCAGCTGTAACTAATGCCCCCAGGATTAATGCAGAGCTCATGATCTCCCTTCTTGGTCTCTCAGACTTCTTCCAGGCCGTCATTGTTGGAGGTGAATGTGAGAAGCCGAAACCTGCCCCATTCCCCTACCTGAAGGCTCTCAAGGAGCTTCAAGTGTCTGCCGAGCGCACATTTATTTTTGAGGTAAACCATTTGTTGCAACTTGTCATCTGGTTGGATTGGCAGGTACTAATGCCTGCTTTAATCGCAGGATTCTGCCTCAGGCACATGTGCAGGTGTTGCCGCTGGAATTCCTGTTGTTGCCCTAGCAACCAGGAACCCAGAGAAGTCCCTACTGGATGCAGGAGCCACATTGATCATCAAGGACTATGAAGACCCCAAGCTTTGGAGTGCGCTACAAGAGATTGACAGAGGAAATCAAGCTAAAGAAAGCTGATGCATGAGATAAGAGTTCTTGATTAGATTAATCGAAAGATTTAGCCCCTTTTGCATTTGAAGTAATATTGTAGCCAAAGTGGTGGCACACACAGCTCATCTTTGTATTTTTGAGCTATGGTTTGATTATTCTTTGTTGCTACTCAGCCTATTGAGTTGGGACAAAGAAATAAAGACCCAAAACTCACATCAGTAAGTATTCTATGGGTGGATGTTGCTTGTGAAAGTTTCAATTCTGGTCTTATTCATCCTCATCCTGCCAAAACTAGTTCATTTGTTTTAGTTCTTGTTACCTTAATCCAATTATTGACTGCAAATACAAGGTACAATTAGGGGGTATTTAAGTTCAGAAAAGAGCACCAAGGAACATTCCTCAACTTCAAAAGGGTGATGGTGAAGCAAAAATATAAACAAGCTGGCAAGAGTAGCCAATTATTTCCAGTACAATTTGCACGGTTGATGTAACAAACATTGCAACCATGTACCCTGCAATTACAAACTGGGAAAGTAACAGTAGAGCTCACTTTACAATTGAGCATTTCTTCCCTCTATTGTCATTCAATCGGGGTCAATAATCACTGCATGGTTAAACACCCACCTGGCTTGAAAATAATCTGGCACAGGTGAGATCATCTTTGGGGCTTTGGGCCTCTTCAGCTGATGAAGTCTTGAAAATCATGTGCCACATGTGATCATCCTTGGGCCTCTTTGGCTGGTGAAGTAGAGCGCGGAAAACTGTTGCAAGGAATAGAAATCTCCATATGCATCCATTGTTTCAACCCATGGTTTATCCATGTATCCTCCTGACCCAGTTCTTTATGTGAACTTGAAAAACCAGTTGCAGCAGATTCATGAACTCTGATGATTCCTCAATGAGGTGTGCACAGCACTCTCAGCAAGAAGCCAATCCAGAAAAGGCATCATGGCACCAAAAATGGGGAAGCCTCTATTAAATTAATGGGCAAAGCAAATTTTTTTTGAATGGGCAAAGCAATTGCTTATTCTGCCATGACCTGCACCTTAACACACTTCTGTACTTCAGGGAGCATGCTTAAACTGGTTGCCTGATCATCCTGATGACACGATGCCTTGATGAAAGCAAATTTAGGATGATTTGCTCTCATGCCACATATAAATTAGTAGTGTTTGCTCTTTTATCCTATATAGACATATGTGTTAGAATATACAGTGAATTAACCATATTTCCTATCAGCTTAAGCTTTTGAGTTGAAATTATCGATGCATGCAACTTAATATGATATTAGAGTTAAAGGTCTTGAGTTCGAATCTTGACTGACATGTAATTAAATAAAAATTATGACATCTAGTCTCTAGACCCATCAATTTGTCCTCGTGTGCAAAGCCAAGCTTATCATTTGTTATACAGTGTCACTTCTCATTAGCCCTTTGAAGCACTGATGCAGGTATTCCTGAATATCAAGACACCAGTATGAGCATTCGATTAACTTTGCAAGAAATCAGGAAAATAATATTTGAATTTTGAGCAAAAGTTGTATAGACAGATATATATATATTAGCTTGGAGATAACATGCTAATCGAGCAACATTTACACCATAGCTTTTGGGGCATGAACCAGGCGTTAACCTACAAAGGATAGCCACTTATTCCAAACATCCTTCTCCCTTGCCTATCTCACATGCCTTATGACAGAGTAACACATGCAATGTGATGAATATCTACTCTAACAGATGAAATTCTGATGTGGGTAACTAAGTAGGCAACGTTTCCTACATCAAGAAAACTCTTGACATCATGTTATCCATCAAATCATGCCGGTCGCTGCCAACCTCCCCCTGGATGCTGACAGGTCAGGGCATGCCGGTCGCTGCCAACCTCCCCCTGGATGCTGACAGGTCAGGGCATGGCCGAAGCAAAAAAACGCTATTATTTTCATATTTTGATCTTATACACACTCTCTCGGTCTAATACAATACACCTCTCATAATCTAATCAATAGCCCAGTTAATAAAGTCTGTTCATATTAACCTAATTTTGCACTCCCTATATTTTGCTTTAGCTTCGCCACTAGGTAGAGGCTTGATAGTGACTTTTCCTAGCGAAGCGGATGGGGTGGCAAGAACGGTGCCCGAGGAAGAGCATGTCTGCACCGCTCAAATCCAGAGATTGTGTGATTTGTCTGAGTATAGGGGTTATTTGCGGGCTTCTAAATATAGCTTTACATGTTGTAGCTTGCTCGGTTTAGTCAATATGGTGGCCCTGCATGTATAAAAGTGAAGGACTGTGACTATGAAAGAAGATAAAATCTAGCGAAGAAAAACCTAAGTTAGAAATAGCATATTAGTAGAAGGATTGTTAGCCTGGTGTAAAGATCTAGTATCTAACTCGGTCATAGCCTAAAGTCTAGGCAAAGACTTGTAATCCCTCGAGATATATTCTCGTCTCTAAGAGAGTGCACCCATACATGAGTAGTAGGATATTATGTCTCATGATGGTCGGAATATATCCATACTTCCACTGTGTTTACCTTCTCACCGGAACGAGCGGTTACAACTCTCTGCCTCTCGACCAAAGTCACAAAAGGATCCATCCCGATTCCTATTAACGTGTTCTAACACCACCGACATAGATAATTATAGAACAAACTCCCTGAGAAAAATCAATAATCTCACAGTGAGCATAAGAAAACGTAACAATAGAATAAAGTGGTGTCTGACTGCATATTAGCTCAATGCTATGATATTTAATTCAACTTTTTTTTTTGAAATGTCACATTTTTGGAAAACCATTTTTTAAGAAGTCCGGTTTCTAGATGCGGCTTTCACGCATGTGGTGTGGTGTTGCCTTGTTGGTGATGTATGGGAGGGGTAGGGTGAACAAAACTCTCCTTTTACAGTAGTAGAGATACATCGGTGATGTATTTGGTTAGCTATTTGTGAACTAAGACTTATCTTTGTGACATACATGTGGTAGCATTAATCCTAGAACTGGGCAACTGGCACTACGCATGCGTAGATCGTAGGCCTAAAAACCTAGAAGACGGTGCACCACCATCATCCCACTGACAAACTATTCTGGGTACATCTTTTGCAGTGATGATAAATAACGCTCTTTGTATACATATCCTTTTTATGTAAGATTTAAGAAATACATTTAAATAATAATTTAGTTTTATCTCAATTATTTTTATTTGTAAAAGGTAAATTATTTATTCACGAGAACGATAATATTTATTTGACAGTGATAAATATAAAAATAGAACCATGCCATCTCATTCCTCTCTGTTCACTCATCCAAACACTACCTAAATGACACTATTATGAACGGTCTAAAGGGGAAGACCTCTGTAGTTTTCGAGTCATAAAGAGAAATTTAAAGTCTATGATGTATTGGTTATATCATATATTTTGATTACGAGCTGATCAAATATAGCTCAAGCTATACTATCGGTGTAGTCATCTAGTAGGAACGTATTATTAGAAAATAATAGAGATCAAGAGAACTTCAATGTGGTTAGGATATATCATGATGGTCCTAGAGCATGGATGGGATTAAATTCTTCTTATCTTTGCATCTGAGTGTGTCATCCCTCCACACAAACAATGATGGAAGTTGGACCTAACTAAATAGAGTTTTATGTGGGTCAGACTAGCCAAGCAGCACAAGATGATCATCTCAATAGAAACGTAGTTGGATAAGTCATGGTGACTCATTTGTCAAAAACACAGTAAGTAACCAGAGGTCAAGTAGACAAAGATGAATGTATTAAGTTAATACTAGATTTGTTAGAGCAAACGAACCGAGCCTATAAAATTATAGTGCTTGAAGATGGTCACAACGATTCAGTTGATGAGGAAGAAGCAGAAGATGACCATAATAAACAAGAGGACACATGTATACTTCATTCGGAATGGATACAAGTATGACGAGAATGAAGTGACGCATGATACAATTTATGCCTTGAAAGAAAATGTACATGACATAATAAAAGCAAAGGCTATGTCACTTTAGAGAACATTTAGAGTGAAGAAGTCTAATCATATAACTTATGATGTTGTGTGCGAGGTGGATAGCTATCTCTATAGGGTATACACACAAACCCAAATGAGCTGCTTATTGGGTGTGCGAATGTGGTAGACCACACCTATGTGATTGATAGAACTTATTATCAAGCTATGTTGCTGGTGTGATATGCTTAAAAATTATGTAGAACCTCAATTTTAAGCTCCGAGCAATAATAGTTACAAAAGAGAAAATTTTAGTATACAATTATGTATGCTAAAGCTTAGAGGGCTAAACAAAAAGCATTAAAGATAAGGTCTGGGAACTACTTTATTTGTCCTAACATCGACGACAGCTTCATAGTAAGTTCCTAGCATACTTTATGTTTCATTTATCACTCAACAACTCTATCAAACTACACTAATGTGTTCAAAACTTTCTTTTCATTAGGCCGCACTAAAAATATATGGATTTACAATGTGGATTGACAGTCAGACCATCGAATAATAGGGCCTATAAGAGAAGCCGTGACGTTAGCTAAGTACTTACAGAGAAAACAAGAGTATCAGCTCAAAGTTAAATCAACTAGCTTAATCTAGAGAAAATCCTCTCGGAATTCCTAAATAGATGTAGAGATCGATGCAGCTAACGACCCCCTTCTAATGAGAGAGCAAAAGATACTTCATCTGTCCCATCATAAATGATAACTTTGTTGTACATCTGTCAACTATTGTATGGCGAGAGGCATGGGCTCTGTGATAGGGAAGCTAGGAGGCAGCGAGGCAGCGAGAGCTAGCAAAGGTGCACGAGTTAGGCTAGGAGGTGCGAGAGGGCTGGTGACAGGGAGGTGGCGGCGGTAGTGTGTTTGAAAGAGGTTAGAATTGGAGCTGAGGATTAGAGATTAGATTATATAGTTATGATTAACGGATAAATAAATGAAGTAGATATGGTAGTCATTACACATACTTATATTTGTTTACTCGTTGGATATAAAATATGACTATTATAAAATTAAAAATATATACAATCTTAATATATATATATATATATATATATAAATAAATAGATAATCGGACAAAATTACGACGCTAATTTCAGCCGTCCGCCCCGCCCAGCCAACAAACGTCACACAAGACACAACACCAGTACACCACACCAATTAAAGTCTTCAGAGGTAAAACAAGACCTGGGACCCACTGACAGTCTCACACACCCACTGACACACGCAGACTCTGGCTATTTACGTGCAACTACAAGGCCGCCACATTTCTCGAACACTAAAAAGCTTAGTAGACGCGAAAAATTGTTTACTTTTCACTTCCTCGCCATTGATGCCTCGTTCTTTGATGTGTACACACTTCCATTTGTCATTTGGTTCGTCGTCTACAGGAGAGTAAGGAGGAGGAGTAGCCGAGGAGGCGAGGAACGTCGGGCGTCGGCCATGGACTGGGTGGCGGATGCGGACCTGGAGGACCCGAACCCGGACGTGGGGGAGCTCTTCCGTCACTACGACGGGCTCTACTTCCGCGGCGCTCTCGCCGGCGCCAGCTTCTCCGTCCAGTGGAGCTCGCCGCCGCCGCGCATGGTCGGGTAGGGTTCTTGCCAACCCTGCTCAGGCAGCTCAGTAGTCAGTAGTGTCCGGGTCCGGCTTGGCGGGTCTTTCTGGGGTCCGTGCCCGTTTATACATTGGTTTCACTTTCACCGACCCTTCGCTTGAGCTGCATCCCGGGTCTTTTTTTTTAATCTGAAATTTTGCGGTTCATGGAGTATCTTGGTGATGCTGGAAAATCTGATCACACTTGGGTGTTCTGCTTTCTCTGTGCCAGCCTCTCTCTTACTGCTTCTTTGATTTTGGGGGCAGTTTGGTGTTCCAAATTCCAATCCCTAGCAAGATGGATTGATCGTATCTTTTTCTTTCCCAGCGATTTGAAAGGGTTCGGTTTCTTGTTTCATTATTTTTTCCTTAGTTCTAATGTCAGGATCAAGGAGCTCCAGGTTGTCTGTAATCTTCACGAAAGGTTTGATCTTTAAGCATCTGCACTTCAAAGTTCAACACCACATAAATGGGCGAGCGCCCTCCCCTTTTCTGTTCTTCTTGGCTTGGTGTGCTCGCATCATGGTGCATCTTCCTTTCTTTTCCTTGTTGGGAGGAGCTTCTTGTCTCCAAACAGATCATGCAAATTATAGTTTGCTCAATGTAAATTTTTCCTTATGTTGGTACTTTGGGGCGATAGCTCCACAAGAAGACCAGTAATCACCGATAAAATATGTTTTTGGAATGATGTAAATATCAGAGAAAGAGAAGTATGTGATCTGTGACCACAGTTTATTCATACCTGTTTGTTATTGTGACTACCGAGTTTGCTTGCATTATAAAATAGGTAGACAAGATCAATGTTTTGTTTAGCCAGTGATGTGGATACTACAGACGTTAAATGTTTGCGTCAAATATGGTGCTTCCTTTCCCATATAATTCATTGTTTCAGTTAACCACATCAAATCTTTTTTCGATAATACAGCACATACTTCACTATCACATTAGGTAAACTTTAGCAAGAGAAAATTCATACGTTGATTATGGGCTTAAAGCTCCTTGTTAGATAATGTCTTGTTCAATAAATAGCTTCCCTGTAAAGTTTTGTAGGTAAATCTTGGAGTAATCACTGGTTTCATTGTCTATGCAGTCCTTTTGGATCCTGTACCTTTGGAAAACCGAACAATACCATAACACTCTCTGAACCAGTGCTGAAATATCGCTCAAATGCTGATATTAAGAATGCGTTGCTGCATCAGATGATCCATGCAATCTTATTTGTAAAGCATCATAGGAAGGACTGCTCGTAAGTGCTCCTCTTGTGTTAACAAATAATTCTGTGTTCTGGTTGCAGTCAGCTCTACCCTGCTATCTTCTGCTTATTTTCTCTGAATTCATGCAGGGGACATGGTTCTATTTTCCGTGCTTGGATGGATGCTATTAACTCCTGCTCGGTAGATGATCACCAGGTCATTCTTTTCTGTCACAGATAAGCTATAGTTCACCTACACTTAATTGATGGTTTTTTCTTTTTGCTTCAGAGACCACCTAATGGGTACAATATTACCACCCGTCATGATTTCAATCAGGACAAGTCCACCCGCAGCCTCAAAGGTCCCCTGTGGAAGGTACTTCTGAACTTCTGCTGGTTCCTTCTATTATTTCTCCCTTTTGTTGCTAACATTCTCTTTAACATTGCAATCATCATAATTTGCCATGTTCAATTAATACCTTCCAGTGTGAATATTGTGGGGATACACTTGTGAGGGCCATGAACATGGGTGCTCCATCTGATGCATGCTGCATTGAGAATGTTGACAACAACTCAACCTGTGGCAACATGCTTTGCCACTGGCATAAGTAAGGCTGAATAATTTTATAATACATAATATCACCGATATTTCCATGCATACAAAAAGTTTGAGCTCAACATATATGATCCTTGTTTAAAAAATGTGCATCTTACATTCTTAATTTTGTTCCCTGTTACAAAATCACTAGTGAAAAATTGCCATCAAAACTGGAGAAGCTGGATGTCTATTTGATTTTGGAAATTTCCATTCAAAACTGATGACAAAATGCGTGTTCATGTTGCCTATTATTGTGAATATATACAATCACTTATGTTTGAGTATTCTATATAATGTTAACTTTCAGCTAATGTTTGCAGAAGTGGATTGCAAAGGTCTGTATTGAGTTTTTGACTAAACATGCTATTTTCTGCAGCCACAAGATGTGGTGTAGTGGTACATATGCAAAGATGGGCAAACCAGGTCAAAAGAATGTTCAAGGTATATACGATTTAAATTCACACAGTATCTTATATCCTTTTTGTTTATTAGAAGTGAACTTTTTGTTGAAAAGTATGGAAGCCAAGCTCATTCCTGTGCTTCATAGTTTTTCAAATAATTTATCCACCTAAATGGTTGAACTCAATTCAGCTACTTAATTTATGCATTTTGAACCATATACTAAATGTCATGTTTATATTAAAAGCAAAGTTTACAGTGATACTGGGGATACCAGTTTATATAGGCAGCCACAGGCCCACAACCAAGTCCAAAGCACTCAACCAGTCCAGTAATCAACATAAAACCCTACATCATACTACCAGAATAGAGATAAGCAAAATGGACATGCAGTTTTGCACTTTCCTATTGCACTCTATGTTATCAACCCAACCACTCGGGTCTTGACTCTTGAGATGAAATTGTTTTGGTTAAAGATCTTGGCGTGCAGAAGCTTAATCTTCACTTGCAGCCTGCCTTTATCATTTGATCACTCCAACAATTTCCACCTGTGGTGATGAAAATAACTAGAAAAGTTGTACGACAATAACTATTTCTACACGAGGAACTCAGGTGTCTCTGTTTCCCTGACACAACATAGTGTATCATAATAAATGTGTTGCCATAGTTGAATGCATTGTTTTAATCTTCAGTCATTCTGTGAATTGTGGTAATTTAGTCATTAATCTTGTGGCATTTCCCAATGAGAATGTAGACTTGAAATGATCTCAAAAGATCATTGTTGTTACATCTATCTTTTTGTTCTTATCATTATAGTAACTTCATGTTATTAACCACATAGGTTCTTTAGGTATAAAAGGGGATCCAACTGACATGGAAATGGCCAAGTCACAAAGAGCCATACAAGAATCAGATTCAGATGAATTGCAGGAGAAAGCTACTCTCAAGGAACCAAATGCAGAACACAAGCTTCTCTCTCTCGCGGGTGGCAGCAATGTAAAATCACTGGAAAGTAGCTCTTCAAAGAAAGGTGAGAAGAGGCGTAGGCCTGAAGATACTCAAGACACAGATGTTCTGCTTGCTGCCCCTCTGAGAACCCTGAAGTTGAGCGCAGATTCGGTTTCACCTGAGAAGCACAGGATATTTTCTCTAGGTGACCGCAACAATGCAAAATCACCAGGAGGTAGTGCCTCGAAGGACAGCAAACGGCATACGCCTGAGAATGTTCAGAAATCCAGTGTTCTGCCTGCTTCCCCTCTGAAAAAACTGAAGCTGAAGCAAGAATTGGATGCATCAGAGAAGAATGAGCCTCTGTCCCTAGTGAATTACAGCAATGCAAAACCAGCAGGAAGCAACTCATCAAATAAAGTAAGCAAGCAGCATGAACCTGAAGGTGTTCCTAACTCCTGTGCTTGGCCTGCTAGCCCTCCTACAAAGATGAAGCAAGATTTCGTTGCATCAGACCGAAGCGAGATTTCTCTAGCTACTCGTGCCAATGATGAAGTGTTGGGCGGTAGCTTCTCAAAAGGCGCAGGGAAGCGGCACAAGCCTGCAGACATTCAGAGAAGCATTGCTCTGCCTGCTGCCCCTAAAAGTAAACCCAAGAGACAGAATGAAATTAGCTCCTCAATTAAGGCAGGGATGCAGCATAAGACTAAAGGCAATCAGAAAACCATTGCTCCACCTGCTTCCCCTCAAAATAAACTGAAGCCATTAGCGCTGGAGAAGCAAAAGAGAAAGTGCAAAACTAGGAAGTCTGCTAATGAAAATGAAAAGTTCGCTGTGATTAGTGCTTGGATGAACTACTATGAGTCAGAAGGATCAAGTGGATCAACTGAACCCCTTGTAAACAAAAGAACGGAGCGGAGGAAAAAAGCGAGAAATAGGATAACCTATGTACGATCAAGGAAGCAAAACAACGGGGGAAGCTGCTCCATTAAGTCCCAACCTTCTGAAGATGACTCATCTCAAGCAGCATTTGCAGCTCCATGCTTGGACATTGTTGTTGCTAGTGCTCCTTCTGATCAGGTGGTGAATCAAGACCCTGGATATCAGTCCCAGCCACCTGCTCCATGCTTGGAGATGGTTCTTTCCGACACTGCTAATCAGATGGTTCCACTTCAATCTGCATATCCACCCGGCTTAACCCCCCCTAATCCAAGCATTGGTTCTGACATAATAGACGTTTCAGATGATGACTGATCTTTCCTCACGCCCTATATGGTTTACCTTTTGGATTGGTATCTGAGCTAATGGGCATTGATCAGAGCAATGCTTTGCATGGGTGGGCAACTTACTGGATGTTAACATTTGGTGTCAAACTCACAGCATTTTGGAATTGACATAGGCTTGCTTAGTGCTTAATATAGAGCACTAGTTTCTTGTGAGCATAGATTGCAGCACGTTCGAATCACAGTAGCATAAATTCTTAATCCCAGCATCATAGCAGCAGTAGACTTGATATTTGAAATTATTTAAAAACATGTTACCTACCAGAAATCTGGTCGACCAACGTACATAAACCATTTCTTACCCACAGTGCAATATGCCCATTAAGAAAACACAGGACATTGGCTAGCAGATGACGTTGTTGACGTCATGGATGCCCATTCTTTTTTATTTAGCTAAAAAGTACGATTTCTAAAAACACTTAAACAAATAAATTAGAAAAACAATATAAACAATCAGTTATTTTCTTAAAAAATCGTGCTCTCGAAATCGCAACGCATATAATCCGTTTAATAATCCATACCTATAAGCTATATAAGCTAAAAAGTACAAAAAAAGGTACAGGCGAGAGCAAAGGTTGTTGAATGCAGATGGGCTCGGAACCTTTTATACCCCGTTATCAAGTCTATAAAGGTAAGTGATCTAGAGTATGTACGCAAGAAAGTACAGCCAAACTGAAAAGAATTACAGGCTGAAGAAAGCAAGGAACAAAATGGAGACGAATCCCAAAACGGTTTACAGCCAACCACAACCCTTTGCTCCAATGGACCTGTGGCTTTTGCGTGCGGGTTGAGCTTGACAACTATTCCATCCTGCTCGTTTTACTGCGCCCCCTCGTCATCGAACTCGTTCATGTGATCTAGGAGATAGTTCGCGGTGAGCTGCTCGTCCTTGTTGCAAGCAAAGTACACCTCCAGGACAAGCGCGCGGTCAAAGCCCATTCCTTCAAGCTGCATATGCAAAACTAAAGATGTTATACTTGTGATGTGACAAGTAAATATGAAGTCAATGCGACAACTACACAACATGCAGATGCCTCAACATGTGGCAGAATACATCAAGATCTAATGACATACACGCAGTATAGCTTCATTCTCTTCTGGGGTAACCGCTATGGTCTGAGGCATTGCCTCGGCAAACTGGTCTAGCAAATTCCTGATTTACAAAAAGCAAAGACTGTCAAAGAACATACAAAGTACAAGAAATGAGTGGTATGAAATGCAAAGGAAAAAACATACTCTTCTTCATCACCCTCAGCTGGTTCATTAATTAAGCGGAGGAACTCAGCTTGGTTTTCCTGAATCAGCTGCAAAATCTGGGGATTTTGTTTCCCCAATTCTTGAAGCAATGGCTACAAATGAATTGGTGGATCAATGAGCTGTCAAGAGGAGCAAATAGTCTGAAGAAATAACTAATGAGAAAAGGAAAGCAGCAAGAGAACCTGTAAAATTTGAGGATTAGCCTGCACTAAAGAAAGTAAGGTTCTGAATTGCGCATTATTACGCAAAGCATCAAGATTTCCTGCACCAGCAGCATTGGAGGAAGCATTTGGAAGGGCCTGAAAAACTCAAAATGCAAAAATCAGAACTAAATTCAACAATGCAGAAGAACACAGGACACAAGTGTTTGAGAGAGAGTACTTGAGGAAAAAGGTCCAAGGGACTAGCATTCGGTCCAGATGAAGGAACTGCAGGTTGAACTGATTGTGGAGCCTGGACAGGATTGGCTGGCTGGGTACTTGGAGGAGGTGGTGCTGGAATGTCCATCTCCTCAGGAACACCCTACATTAAAAGACATATATTAGATTGCAGCAAAAAAATCTCAATCCAAAGCTGTGTCAACATGTATTTTCTGTAGAATACTTAATTCAAAAGACAGCTCACATTCAAAAGGATAAATCACCTAGAAAGAATCAAATAAAACAAAAAATTACATAGTTTAGCCATTATAAAGCCTCATGTAATCTACTATAAGGAAGATGTGATATGTTGATAAGTTCACTCATACAATTATACAGGCAAATAATGGAACCGATAATCATTGTCAAGCATGACCTAGCAACTAGATAGGAAGGAAAAAGAATAATGTTCTTACAGAATACAAATATTCAACAGCCCGCTCTGGGTTGTTGAATGCAGCCCTTAGAGCACGCAACACAGTGTCTCTATCCCATGTTCCACCACCCATCTCGAGAATAGATTGGATTGTTGCCTCTAGGTTGCTACCAGCAACAAGGTTTGAGGCAGCCTGACCATAATCATCTGCTTCAGTGCTGTTTAAATGGAAGATGAAAAGGTCATGCCAAATGCGCTCAGGAACTAACAGCACATTCTCAAGAAGGAACTAAATTCTCGTGAGATTAATTAAATTAAAATAAATGGAAGAAAAATCAGGAACTCACGATACAACAACAGCAGGAGCTGGGGAAGCTGTGGCAGTTGGAGCAGGAGCACTGACAATGACAGGTACCCTTCAATTAAACATAAGAAGGATGCGTTAGCTGGCAGGTATTAGAAATAGTAATAGTACTAGTCATCACAGAGTAGTTTTTTCCCCTAAAATGAGTTAACTCACGTAGGTGCTGGTGCAACTGGTGCTTGAGATGCAGGAGTAGCAGGCAGTGTTTGAGTAGGGGGAGCCTGCCAAAGAGTTACAAGTTAGATATCTAGAATCTCAGTAGAAAAGCATATCCTAAGAAAGCACTGTAGTAATACTAGAGAAAAAATGGATGGGGGAAGTAATTATTATACAAGACACTAATAGATGACATAAATATATTGAGTTAAAAGCTCATAGCTCTGAACTTCATAAAAATTCCCTTCAACCTCAACCATATTGACTCAGAGTTAACTGTGGTAACAATTGATTGAAAGAAATGTTCATCTTTTACAGCTGTATTAGAAGAGACAAATGTTCAGATTGAAATCCTAGACTATAGATACGACCCTGGTCATGTTTTGACTATTTAATAGGGGAGATTAGATCATATACCCTCCACATGCCCATGACATGTGAGGATATCTCAGGTCACTGACATGTGAGTCAGGAGACTAAATCCTCAATTTTCATCTAAATAAAAGTTATATGATCAAAATTTCCGTTTAATAAAGTAATAACTAATAAATCAATACTGATCATCATGCAGTTAAAAATATTTCAGAAAAGTACAAGGATATATTTATAATAAGCGATTCACAATTATGAAATGATCAAAGAAATTTCAAGTATTGAAAGGAAAATGAGAAAATGAAGATATAATAGTGCATAGTAACTACTTGGATGCACTAATTTAAGTTCCATCTCACCTGATTTGAGGGTGCCTTAGATGTAGCAGGAGCTGCACTTGATGAGCCCTTATTCTGTAAAAGGTCAAGGGTCAGAAAATGATAATAGCGAAGAACTTCCTTATAATCAGTATAGTATAAAGCATTGCAGAAATAGCTATAGCAATTCAGAATTAGGTCTACATATTATCTTCACAGCAGCCAGATAGTCTTACAAAAAAGGAGTAAAACAAGTACTGGCTACTAGTTTTAATTGAAGATTAATGGTTAGCAAAGAGTCAAGATGGGCCTCTACATCTTTCAAAGCAATTCTAACACATACTGTTGTTCACTACTTCCCGAGAGTTACCAATCTTTATATACTAAATGAATGCTAATACGCAAAAAAGTAGTAATGAAATTTCTTGTCATCCCATGCACTATACAATGATATACATGAATTCCACCAGGTAATAGCCACAATATCAAACAGGTGATGTACCTGTCTAAGCATTATAACAAGGAAGCTGTTTTCAAGAACTTTGTTTTCATCCAGTGTGGTATCATCCCCGAGCACCTTCCCCTGGTGTATGAGCATTTGTTGGTCAGCTGGGTAGACATTCTGTCTTTGTGTACTCTCAATGACCTTCTTTACATTAGAAACCTGCTTGAAATAATTAGATCAGCTGAAATTTTACCATTGAACATAATACAAATAACCATGAGTGCAGCTGTGATATGGATAATGGAGCATAAACATTACATCAAGTGAAATAGAGTTAGATGGTCATGTCGTTTTATGCCACAGTGAGTAGACCCATATGATACAGAATAAGTACTAACACCAAGTGAAATAACAGCATGGCAAATAATAATAACAACACTTCAAAATGTTTCCAGCAATTTATAATACCACATTATGCATTTTAATTGCACAACAAAAAGGTAGAGATGTACAAATTCTTTCTCAGCTCTAATACCCAATATTGTTTTTCCCAACATTGTTGGGACACATGCTATACATTTAGTTTGAGACATAAGTATTTTAAAAGAAAAGGATCATTGCTCAGCCTTATTTATTTTTACAACAATAGCAGAGAATACAAACTAACAAGTCCGTGCATTTTGAAGCTTTCTTAAGTTGACTATCCCAAACAATACAGCATTACATTCTGAAAGGTGCATAAAACAGATCCTCAGCAATAATTTAAACATAATTCATTATAGTGAATTAGTGATACCTTCAACAGAGCAATAGCAATTCAACAAGTTCAATCTATGCATAGCAATCGAGTTGGAGGTACATCTGGTAACACACCATGAATCTAACCAAACAACTTCCCTGCGCTATCAACTCTTCCATTACTACCTAAACATCCAACCAACAGAGCAATCACACACTAAGCCAACCCCGCAACTCTCTCCTCATTGCCGCCATAGCCCAACGAACGAGCCACCAACAGATTGGATCCGAACCAACACTCGCTGCGTCGCGACTCATACAGCTCACACCAGATGGTGCCTCACCACTACCCGCACGCAAATACGCAATCTACCAACCCATCTTCTCATAAGATCAAAAAAACCTAACCCAATCTCGCAACCCGCAACCAACCCATCAATCCAGCACTAAAATCCCCCCAAAACAAACTTCGCCCTCGCCAGACAGATCGGGGGACGGAGGCGGAGGCCGCGGGCGCTACCTTGTCGGCGGGGTCCACCTCGATCTGGAAGCTGGATCCCTTGAGCGTCTTCACGGAGATCTTCATCTCGCCGCCTCGCCCCGCCTCGCGCGTTGGGACTTGGGGGAGAGAGAGAGAGGGAGAGAATAGTGCGTGAGTTTTTGGTTTTCCTCCGATTTTTATTTCGGCCCCTATGTGAGTGGTGCTTTCTCGTATTAGCCCCTCTCGTTTGTCGAATTTTTATACAGTGTAGCGCTGTCACGGAAGGGAGATTTGATTATATACTATCTCTTTAGATAAAAATTAAGATTTTATCTTTTACATCTCATTGACATGTGGATCCTCTCAGATCAATGACATGTGGGCCAGAAGAATAAATTCTCAATTTCTATCTAAATAGAGAATATATGATCAATTTTTTCGTTCTAAAAGGCTAGGCTGTTTTGTGCGTCATGTTGGGAAGCATTTTAGAGGTTAGACGAGGACACTCACTAGGCTTTTTTTTGAAGAGTTTTAGATTCTGAGGAGCAGCCGATAAGTATCTAGCTAGTGAGAATTTAGAGAAGTTGAACAGCACTAGTTTCTAGATTCTAGTTTATTTTCGGATTCCGTAACTATTGAATTTCATACTTAGGTATAGAACCATAACCATTAAAAGAGCTTTAGATTCTAGAAATATTTGTAGCCGCTAAAAGCTCTTTCGAATAGACCCTAAACAACGTGCATGAGATCTTTAGCTGATGTGTATAGGTCATTTGAAGGAAAGAGAGAATATGACGTGTGTACCGATGGGATAATTTATAACCATTTTCTAGGAATGACTTCAACATTCAAGAATCTCACCAGCAATGGTATTTCATTAAATGGCGGCAAAATGATATCTCATTAAACTGGGATGGAAACAACCAACAATTCCTTTAAGCACCACGATAATATCACTATTGTCGCACGCCATTGTTAGTACAGGTGAAAACAGGACATGTATTTTACTATTTTTGGTTCACTTGAGACTTAGTGGGACAAATATGAGGGAGATAAATGAATACCCATATTACTGTATCCAAAATCAAATACGTTAAAAATATAGGTTAGGATATGAAATGAGATTATCTACATGTATATATCCGTGTATCAAATATACAATAAATTTTATTATGGTTTCACTTATAAATATAATAACGAATTAGTTGGTCGCTATTTATGAGCCCACAAATAATATTAATTTTATAGGATTTTTATTGATGTATCTTCAAATATATTTTTCACACTCTAATTATATGTTTAGGTTTAATAAATATATGTATTGGAGATACAATTATATATCCGTTCTCGAATCCAATTTTAAGAAAAATATGTGATAGGATATGAGATAAGTGATATAATATCCAATACTAGGGGTGACAATCGAGTATCATGGGTACAAGTAGTGCATACTTATACTCGTACCTGTGAAATATTTTCGTACTCGTACTCGTACCCATTACTCATGATGAATAAAACTCATACCCATACTCGTTGCTCACGGATGCCGTATATCTATGGATATACCTATTTACCCGTGAGACGGAGCTAGCCGTGGAGAACTGGAGACTAAAGAGGTGGGGAGGCATCGACGACGATGGGGACGGTGGGGGTTGGGGGATGATGTGCGAGCTAACGGGGGCCAGCGTCGGCTGGCTTGAGGACCGACCAGGGGCGCAGCGGGGTCCAACAAGGGTGAAATTGCTTTATATACTAACGGGTAAACGAATAAACGGGTATAAGTAGTCGATTAGATATGTCAATGGGAAATTCCCCGTCAGGGGACACCTCTCCATACCCATCTCCGTGGGAAAATATTTTTCCCGTCCCTATCCCCGTTAAACATGGCGGGGATATATTTTTTCCCATCTCTATCCCCGCACGAGGAATTTTCCCCGTGGAGTCCCCGTCTCCACAAGAAGCATGTGCCTCTACTTGCATCCCCGCCTGCGCCATGGGTGACGCTAGGCTGCACGGAGGCAGGGAGGACTAAAGGAGGGAGTTGAATCGGCTTCAGCATATGACGGTGTGAGGAAGAAACAGGGAATGCAGGAATAGAGAAAGAAAAAAAATTAGGGTTTAAGTGGTATTTATATCTCGTGTCTATTGGATTGGGCATTATGTTTATAGGCCAAAGCGAGTCTCCATGAAAGCGGAGGGTCATACATGTCCCCACCAAACCCGACGGGAATTAATCTTCCCCCGTATAATTTCCTACGGGTAATAAATAGGTACCATACCTGACTCCTAATAGAAGAATTCCCTACGGGGAATTAGGAAACGGGTCCCCATTATTATCTCTATAGTTAATACCCATACTCGTACTCATTTATCCGTCAGTATAAAATATGACCTAATATTATACCCATGAATATGAAATTAAAAGCATACTTAATTCAAATAGAGTTTTTACCTGTGATAAACAAGTAATCGACTACTATTACCATCCCTATCTAATACTACTAGTACCTTGTTTTGAGATCGAAGAAAAACAATAAATACTGAAGTAGAATAAGAAAGAGCGCTATCCGACATATCTGACCCGATTGTGCCACTATGGACAAGTCCTCCACTGCAGAAATCAAAACAACGTAGGGGTGTAAGCGTCAAAGCGTCCGTCCACATAGGCAGAAATTCAGCGTCCTCTCTCCGATGCTGCCCAAACAGCACACACCATGCGTGACCAATCAGCGATCGGAACGTGCCACACACGTGCGGAAGTCCCACGGACACATGGAGGAGACACGGTATGTAATCCGCATAGGATCCTGAGCGCCGTGGATTTCTGCGTTGGGCCGGGATACCAACTACAGTACTCTTCGATCACAAATGTTGGTGGTTTGATAAAATTTGCTAGGTGTGTTTTGGAAACAGGCCCATAAAGTTCAAAATGTCCAAATTTCAGACTCATTTGGGATAGCAGTCAAATTAGCAACAGCATATATGAACTCTCTCTTTTTTTTTAAAAAAAACAAGGATATGCCACCAAATTCATATACCAGAGCATCTCAAACTAGCAAACTATAGAGGGCTTTCACTCGCCGTAAAATATATAATAAGCTAACTGAATTCTGAAGTTCTGAACCAGTGCTGCCAGCAGTTGGAGTTCTACATCACACGATTCAAAAAACTGCAAAATGCAATTCGCACGCGTGAAAGAAAAAATAAAACTTGTACTACTAACTTCAGATGAAATAGATGAGCTTGGCAATGGAATTATACCGATAGCATGTCATCTGAACTCCTGATGATACCTCAAAACTTTGCTATGGTTTTCCATGATCCAAACAGATGCATCTTGTGATGCTCCTGAAAACAGTATCACAACTTTCATAATAATGTCTTGCATAATCCAAAATTACAAAACCGATCCACAGAGCTAATATCGGTGTTTATGAATCATGATGATGTATTGGTTTTTGGAGAAACAGCAACTTGAGAAGGGTTTTTTCCCACATCAGTTCCATACAACAAGTCAATTCTTGTGATTGCATTTCTACATTCAGAGAAGTTCAGAGCTGTCAGACAACTTCTGCAATAGCAAAATAATGGGTTTCTACTCCATACTTGTTTTTTTTTGGAAAAGGCATTCGCCCTGCTTTGTATTGAAAGCAGAAAGGGTACACACTGGGGTTCCCAGTTTTATAATTGATCGGCAAACATCTACCTAATAGGACCAAACATCTAGTCCCAAACTAGCAGCAAGCATTGTGCCAGAAAAACCTCCAAAAAACAAAAGCATAAAAGCTAGCGGCACTAGGCCAACGTTCTTTAGCAGATCAACAGGACCATAAGCTACCAACATATGACCTTAGCAGGATTACAAACGAAGTATAAGAGACATCAAGACAAAAGGGCTCAGTAGAAAGCATTACTACGGCCACCACATTCTCTGATGCAAATGGCTCCAGTCCAACTGGGGACGAGGGATAGCACTGTCGACAAGGACAACCTTTAACTTCTTGATAGTTCTCGCAAGTTGACATGGAGTAAGTCCAGGAAGATTTGAGCTCTTTCTTTTGAGTGTAACGGAACCAGTAGCTGCCACTGGGACAAAAATGAAACAGTTTTGTAAACAACATGAAGGGCATTGTTATGAATAATATTTTGGAAAACCAACTCATTGCGACAAAGCCAAATCGCCCAAATGCAAGCTGCTACTACTATAACCACCGTGAGATTGTTACCCGGCCCCTTAGCCGGCTTTCTATTATGAAAATTTTTCCAAGATAGATCATCTTTACTTTCAGGGATATTTGTCTAACCCAGCACATCTCTAATCGTGCACCACAACAAACAGGATGGGGGGCAACAAAAAAACAAGTGGTCGACTGATTCTAGTTGACCACATAACTTGCACAAAGGGTTCCCCTTCCAATTCATGAAACAAAGCTGTTCACCCACTTGAACTTGAATTTTTAACATCAACCAAAACAGGATCTTGACTTTTAATGGAGCATAGCACTTCTAAATTTCTAAGCTTTTAGCATCCACCACCCCTTGTGAGTAATATAAGGGTACATAGATCTAGTACTGAACCCCTTTTTATCTAGTTTCCAAACAAATTCATCTTCATTAGTAGAAAGATCCATCGAACTTAACCTTCCCATCAACTCATTCCACTGAGTGATCTCTTCATTGTACAAAGACCTCCTAAACTGAGGCACCCCTTCATGATTTTGCCAAAGATCAGCAATGTTAATTGTGGGATTACTATAAATTTCACACAACTTATAATATTTGACACTTAAGGGAGTTTCCTCATCCCAAACGTCCTCCTAGAAAGGGATCGTGTTACCTTTACCCACTTTATAGCCACAACTCTTCCTCATCCAAGTTTTACATTTCTGAAGGCCTTTCTAGAAATAAGAGCCCCCTCACTTCAGTTTGGAAAACCCCCTAGAAACATTGTATTTTTTGGCCAACAAAGTATAGCAAAGCCTAGATTTATTAGACTCATATTAAAAATCCATTTTCCTAACAAAGCAATGTTCATTGCCCTGGAATCTATGAAACCCATCCCTCCTAAGTCTTTTGGAGCACACAAAGCTTTCCATTTTAGCATATGGTACTTCCTTTTGTCTTCCAAACCTTTCCAGAAAAAATTACTTTTAATACTATCAATTTTCTTATGGATCAGCTCAGGCATCATATACACTCCCATTACATACATGGATACACTACTGAGACAAGAGTTAATAAGGACCATCCTCCCACCATAAGATAGATGACCACATTTCCAAGTAGATAATCTCTTCTCAATTTTTCTAGACACTTTTAAAAATTCTATCTCAGTGGGTTTTCTAGGGCTCACAGGCAGACCAAGATATGTAATTGGAAAGCTCCCCAAATTATAATTAAAAGCATCTGCAACTCTCTGGGATTCCTCCAGTGATAAACCCACACCCACCATCTTACTTTTCTAATAATTAATCTTCATCTCTGGCATTGCTTCATAACAGTAAAGCAGATATTTAATCACTGTGAAATTCTTATCAGAGAACTCCAACAACAAAATAGTATCATCAGCATATTGAATGTGAGTCACCCCCATCAATCATATGAGAAATCACACCTTTGAGATGACCAGCTTCCTTAGCCCTTGATAGCAATTCTGAAAGAGCATCACCCACCAAATTAAAGAGGAGGGGGAACAAAGGATCTCCCTGCCTCAGCCTTTGTAAGTTTTAAAATAGCCCCCAATCTCACTATTCACATTGATTGCCACTTTGCCCCCTTACACTGCACTTTTAACCCAATTAATCCACTTCCCATTAAAACCTTTCCTTTGGAGAACTTCCATTAGGAAGCTCCACTGCACTTTATTATAAGCCATTTCAAAGTCTAATTTCAACAGCACTCCTTTCTGATTTCTTATTTTCATCTCATGTAAAATCTCATAAAGAGAAACAACCCCTTCCAAGATATTCCTCCCAGGAATAAAAGCAGCCTGGCATTGATCTATCACTTTATGAGCCACCTTTGTCAGCCTTTGAGTCAGAATTTTTGTTATAATTTTGAAGCAAACATTCAACAGACAAATGGGCATGAACTATTTTATTTTATTAGCATCTTTTATCTTGGGAATAAGGACTATCACCCCAAAGTTTAGTCTGTTCAGGTCCAGCTCCCCCTCATAGAACATTTCTAACATCTCTCGAAACATTGGTCTCAACTTAGGCTAGAAGGCTTTGTAAAAAGGCACAGAGAACCCTTCAGGGCTTGGTGCTGAATTAGATTTCATGCTGTTCATGGCCACATCCAACTCCTGCAAGGTGAATTTCTGAACAAGCTCAAGGTTATCATCAGTTGAAACCCTCCTTCTATTAACCCACATGTCCTCACTAAGATGGACACTAGGAGCACCCTCTGAACCAAAAAGACTTTTATAATAATCATAGATATGCCTTTTGAGGTCATTAGGTTCAGTGATCTACACCCCCTCATCTTCCAAAGACAAAATAGTAGCTTTTCTTTTCCTACCACTTGCCACCGCATGGAAAAAAACTAGTGTTAGCATCTCCCTGAAGCACCCATTGTTGCTCACTTCTCCTCTGCCAATAACAGGCTTCATCCTGATAGATTTATATCAGCTCTTTTTCAAGCTTGTATAACTCTTCCTAGTCCTCTACCTTAAAAGGGTTGGAAATTTCTTTCTGTTCTCCATACTTGTTTTATAGAAAAGCATGAACACGAACCATCAAAATTTATAAGATGCAGCACCATGACATCTAGCAAAATGTTGGAGAATACACCAAATAAGTACACTTTTAGCTGAATCTGATATCAAACAAGATATTAGAGGAATATAGCACCATGAAATTCCAAATTCAACCAAACAAAATATGGATCCCGCGCAGCCATGGTTCCTAATCCTAAATATCGAAATTGCTTTTCGTCAGGCGTCCGACGCAAGCTATCGTGTCGGACGCTGCATCCCGCATAGCCTGGCAAATCAGCCTAGTTTAAGTAATTCAGACGCCCGCACCGTCCAATGAATTGGCTCGGTTTAAGTAATTTAGCCCAAATAATTCACTGTTAAAAATAAATGTTTCACCTGTTGAAGATGAATATTTTTGTTGTTGCGTAAGTGCGATAGTTCTCGATGGGGCTACCCACAGAGGTAATTTGATTAGGTATATGGGGATGTCTGTGTTTAGAATTCGATGGTTGCCTCAAATAACAAGAGACAAAAAGAGTTTAGACAGGTTCGAGCCTCTCGGAGGATAATAACCCTAGTCCTGTATGTTGGAATATGCGTAGGAATGTAAGTACATGTCTACGTATGTATGAATGCTGGGGAGTCTAAATACGTAGTCTGTAAGAGGTACCCCCGACCCCTTTATATATCGTAGGGGTCGAGGGGTTAAATCACTAGGGATCATGGGCTAATTATCATAGCATTATTCGCTATCTTAATTTGTCTTTAAGACCGGCGGTTACGTCTTGAAGATTATTATCATTTGATGGTGCGGTCCGACTGTTGATCTGGCCTCCCGAGTGCCTGCGGTCGGGGTGTCCCCCCGAGTGCTGGACTTGGGACCCCGCTATACTGCTGACTGCTCCGCTGCTGCATGCCGGTCTGACCACTTCTAGGTCGTCTTTAATGTCCTGTCTT
>KE372804.1:399705-414879 GCA_000418225.1 Zizania latifolia | reverse complement strand
CGGATCTGGCCCCCAGGACTTCGGCCCGTCGCGCGCCGACGAGGCTGATGACTGGGGTGCCGGCAAGAAGCCGCTTGAGAGGAGGGAGCGCATGGGAGGGTTTGGCGGGGAGTCGCGTGCGGATGACGTCGACGACTGGGTCTCCGCCAAGAGGGCGGCGCCTCCCGCTCCCATGGAGCGCAGGGAGCGTAGCGTGGCGTTTGGAGGCGACTCGCACTCGCGCACTGATGATTCCGCGAGCTGGGTCTCGAACAAGAGCTACTCTGCGGGGCCGGCTACTGACAGCAGGAGGGGCGGCACTATTTGGGGTTTCGATAGGGACGGAGGCCCCAACGCTGATTCCTGGGGGAGGAAGAGGGAGGAGGTGAACGGTGATGGTTCAAGCGGTGGTTCCCGACCACGTCTGAATCTACAGAAGCGGACCTTGCCGCTTGCCAATGACACTGATGGAGAGGGTAAGGTGGAGAAGGAGGAGAAGGGAGAGCCGCAACAGAAAAGTAACCCATTCGGTGCAGCCCGCCCTCGTGAAGAGGTTCTTGCTGCTAAGGGAGAGAACGGGAGGAAGGAGGATCATAAGGAGGAGGAGAAGCTGGAGATTCAACCGAAGACCAGGACTTTGAACCCGTTTGGCGCTGCCCGTCCACGTGAAGAAGTGCTTGCTGCGAAGGCGGAAGATCAGAGGAAAATTGATGAGAAGCTTCAGACCATGAATGTGCGTGAGGCACTCCCTGAGAGATCTGATGTCAGAGGAGAGGAGAATGGGAGTCGTCAAGTGCCAGGGAACCCTGTCGAGAAAGCATGGAGGAAGCCTGATGCAGTTGAGGAAGGGTTTGATAACTGATCTGCATCCTTTTTTATTCAATCAACTGTTGCATTATTGGTTGCTTACCTTCACATGGTTAGCTATGTCCTGGTTCCACACATTTTGCTCCTTGTTACTGAATTAATTGATTTCTGTTAGGCGGTCTTTGCTGATCACAGCTGGCAATATTTTTGTCTGGGCTATCATTTTTATTGGAAGTGGAGAAGAAACAAATTGAGCTTGTTTTGTGTGCTATCTGATTTTCTTTATGTCCCTTTATATTAGTTGTCACTTGCATGGCCTTGTAATGTATTACCAGTTTTATGCAGCACGTTATATTTGCTGGTATCATTTACAAAACAAATGTTTGTGTTACAGCTAGTTTAGCTGCATTGCAGTTTTATTAAGTCAATTTGTGTCCACATAACCATAGTGGTTGATGTGGTGATGTTTGATTTGATTATTGTTCGTCTTTTGCTGGAAATTTTGTTTTGGCATTTGGCCAGACTGTGAGATACTAAGATCATCATTTGAGTGAAGTGAAGATCATGGTTTGCTTGATTAATGTGTCATTTTAAACATCATGCTGTAGTTTTAGCTGATTTCTTGATCTTATGGACTTAATACAGCAAATGCTTAGGTAGTTGTTGCTGTTCTCAGTTTATTCCACAATCTAGATAACAAAAAGCTAGTTGCCTTTCATTTCTGCTCTTTTCTTTTGGCTTCAAACAGCAAGGAAGAAATATGTATCTGTCTGCTTAAATTAGCATTACTGTGTTTTGCTGCAATCAAATTCTGGAGTAGAATATGCTTCTGGTGCAGCATTAAACTGATCAGGAAGGGTCCTGTCCTGTCTGAGTCGCCATCCTGTGTTGGCATACAGTTTTTATGTCTAATGCTTGAAAGTATAAGAACTAAATCTTGTACCTACAGTTCTATTGGCAAGTATGTGGTTGTGAGTTGCAAATATAGATCCATCAATGCATCAATTAGAATGCAATTACTGTCCAACGAGGGAAAATACCAAATTAGCTATGCCATGACATGTTTGACACCTTGCATGATTTTCATTCTATCAGTTATACCTTAGAGTTGCAAATATAGATCCATCAATGCATCAATTAGAATGCAATTTACTCTAGTAATTTACTACAATTTTTTATTTTGTATTGTAATTTTATATGGATGTTATGGTGATTCATTTGGCTTTATAAGTGATTCAGAATGTGAATTTTCTCATGTTGATTGTAGTTATTTTAGCAATTTGTGGTCGGTTTAATATTTGGTGTTTAGGTGGTATAGTTTATACACCATTATAGTATGATGTTGCTTGTTTCTAATCTGCGGACCTCAAATGGAGTTGTTGGCAAGCCTGCAACTGTACCCCTATTGTTACATTCTCTCCAACTAGTTTAGTTAAATTTTACCATATTGCCTCTCATCGAAAGAAAGGAAAATATAATGAGCTGTATGGGCTTATTTTGCATTTCGACACGAAGGTCAAAGAATGTATTAGTTAATAATTTTCTCCATGTTCTCCTGGCAACAAAATTTCTTGTTTTTAGGGGAGCAAAATTTGTTATTCTGACTGCATCACTAAAGTTACAACAGAATCATACTCTTTTATGAATAAGTAGATTTGAAGTGTGAATGGCATTCCTTTTCCTTTGATAAAGCTATGTATCCTGCTGCACTCTACTGCAGGGAAAGTATTGTTTTGACAAAGTTCATGCTATTCTTCTTCTATTGTCATATCAGTGGATTCAAATTTGAACGTTTTTCTTCATTCATGCTCCCTCTCCAACTCCAAGTTATTATCTTTGTCACCACTATATATTATCGACAATATAAACACTGACCGTTAGCTCAAATTGCAATTGCAGATCTGAGGCTACAGAAGAGACGGTACCAGCAAACTAATGCTAGGAAGGCACTTGGCATCCCTAGGATTAAAGAACTCTTCTGCTAAACATATTAGCCTTTTTTTTCAAAAAATTACTACTTGTATGCTACAGTTGTAATGCCGAGTCAATTTTGCAGATGTTTTTCTTGTCATTTTTTAGCACCTGGTAATCGTGATAAATGGTATTGAGAATTTTGAGCTGGAACTGGGTCTTAATGTTAGTTGGGGCAGTAGCTATTCATTCTATTGGGAGTGTTAGTTGTCATGATATGTGACGAATTTTTTAAATAATATTTTTTCTGAATTTCAAAAATGGGCTGGGCTTTGAAATATTTACAGCCCTTTGTCGATTGTTGGGCTGTTGATTGTCACCAATGGTCGATAGGGGGCTTTTGTTGACCGTTAGTCTCTTGTCAACCGATGGTTGATTGATAAGGGTATCTTTTTGCTATGTCGATCAACAATTGGTCGATAGAGGATTGTGGTGCTCCTATTGACCGATGAAAGATCGATAGGATCCCCTATAAAACGGGTTGAGCCCTCTTACTCCCCTCACACCTCACATCCTAGCTTTTAGGTAACTTCTCAATCTTCTCTTTAGGTAGCTTGTTTAGGTAGGTAGTAATAGTTAGTATAGTGTGGTATAGTATAGGTAGTTAGTAGTAGTTAGTGTATTTACTATACTTTAGATAAATCTGGCTAATTTAGTGAGAATAACTTAGATCAACTTAACTAGTTTTGTAGATTAACCTAGATAGCTTAGTTGATCAACTTAGCTAGTTTATTTATTAATAATTAGGTGGTTCAACACATCAATATAGGTAGTTTATTTAGAAAAGGAAAAGGTACATTTTACTGTCCTCAACTATGAATGAAGTTCGAATAGCCCTCTAAATAATTTTTTCGTTTAAATGACTCCCACGATTTTGAAAACCAGCGCACAATTTAACTTTCTATTCGGTTTTGTTGATGTGGCACGCCATAACGGCTATTTTGGCTGACTTAGACGACGTGTCACGCGCTGAGCTGGTCGACCGGATAGAAGTTTGTCGGACTCCCGTGAGAAGGCCGTCTCTGTGCTTGCCGCCTTCGTGTCCTTGGATTCCACGTGCCGGTTCTTGCAGTAGGAGTCAAGTACCATTGTTCCTCACCTCTGCCACGCGCTGGAGTCTGGTGGGACTAGCGCCAAGCATGCGACGCCACGTAGCCCGTGGAGAGTCGGAGCTCACGGCAAGGCTAGCAGTGGGTCGGTGGCCAACGCGACGGTGACTAACGTTGCCAGCTACAACCTCGACGGCATGGGCTGCAGTGCTAGCCTCTCGCCATAGCGCCCCTACGTCCCTCTTATCATGCCCCCACCACACGGTCGCTGCGCCCCAGCGTCCCTCCTGCCTCGTCGCCATCGGCTTCTAGCCGCGCCCCTACAGCTCATCGTGAGCTTGGCCGAGTCCACGCCCAGCACCGCCACCACCGCCGCATCGGCCTCCGCCCGCGGATCCATCCGGCTCGGCTCGACGAGCCGCATGGGAGGAAGCGGAGGAGAGGGGGGAATCAGGGGGCGAGGCCGACGCATGGCTCGCTAGCGAGCCGAGGCGTGGCGTCGGCGAGGCCAGGGTGCTAGCGCCCATATTTCTCCCCTGTTTTTGCCGCACGTTGGCCACCAAGCTATACCCGCTTTCGCTGTCATATGGGACCCACTAGTTAGCGCCATGTGTAGTGCCACGTGTACTATCTAGTAAGTGCAAAACTAGACATAGTCAGTAAAACCAGACACAGTCAATAGGTAAAGGTGCAGAGTAAACTGTTTCGGAAAACGAAGGGATCATTTAAACGGAAAATTTATTTAGGGGTTATTCAAACTTCATCCATAGTTGAGGATAGTAAAGTATACTTTTTTCTTTAGAAAATATAGTTTTCTTTACTTAGTCTTGTTATTTCTGTACTACAGCCATCTCTGCATAGTTGTTATTTTCAACATTCATCTATAGTCTTCGTTGAGTGTTGTTTTAGGTAACTTTAATGTTTTTAGATTAGTTTCATTATTGAATGTAGTTAGTTTATTTACTCAAACCAAGATAGATTATTTAGTTTAATGTATGTAGTACGTCGTATTAATTATTTTAATGTATACAATATATCAATAGCACATTTACATAATTATGATCTAATAGCCTATTTAAACCCATTGGGATTTTTTATCCTAAACCCTAACCTAACAATCTGCTGAGCTCTCTCACCGTTGAGTTCCTCTAGCCTTCTCCTCTTCTCTCTCCCCTCTCCCCACTCCTCCTCTTCTCCTCTTCTCTCTCCTCTCTCCCCACTCCTCACAACCTCCTCCTCTCCCCTCTTCTTTCTCTCCTCTTCGGCACGACTGGGCCTCGCCGTGCCTAGCCGCGTTCAACCTGCTTTCTACCGCGTCGCTTAAGCGCGCCCAGGCCGCTTCACGCCATATAGGAAGACTTCTACCTAATGTAGCCGCGTCGGGTGAAAGTGAGGTGGAGGGCGTACGCATAGCGTCTAGGCAAACATCTTTTGAAACACTGATAATATTTTTCTTTACGTAGGCTGAGCACCTTGCCAAGGAGTGACTTCACAATCACCTATCAATTAGAGGCGTACCTCATGTGGCTAGGGATGGCAACGGGAACAATCCTCGGTGGGGAGGGGTCCCCGTCCCTATCCCCGACAAAGGAAATTTCTCCTGTTCTCCGTCCCCGTCCTCGATGTTAGGGACAATTTTTCTCCGTCCTCGCCCCTCGTCGGGTTGACGGGTACATACCAGGGAGAAAATCCCTATCGGTGGTGGGGGAGGACCAGCAGTCTGACGGCGAGGGGAGGACTAGCAGTCTAGAGGTGAGGGGAGGGCTAGCAGTTTGGAGGCGAGGGGAAGGGCCCACAGCCTAGCGGTGGCAGGGGAGGTCGGGAGAGGGCCATAGCTTGTGAATCTGCTTGTGCTCAGGGTTTTGACGATGTGGCGGCACGGGGGGCACGGCATCACGGGGGCGCAGCTGTGTAGGGGGCGAGGCCACGGGGGGCGTGGAGGCGCGGTAGCACGAGGGTGCGGGGGCGTAGCGACGTAAGGCACAGGGGCGTGTGCGGTGGCACATGGGCGCGATGGTGCAAAGACGCGTGGGCATGGGGGTGTAGAGGCGCATGGGGCAACCGCGTATGGAGAGGTACACATATAACAAGGGCCTACATATCAGTCTCTGTTATCGGATTCTTCAACGGTTAACAGGGATGGGGAACCTTCCTCGGCCCCAGCCCTAGCCCCGACGAGATGGTATTTTGCACACGAACCATCCTCACGAGGACAAAAAATCGTCAGACCCGTCTCTTAATAGGTGAATTCACCGTCGGGTATCGGGTCCCGATTGTTATCCCTACATGTGATTGTAGCCTGTAAGTAATAAAGTAGAGAATTTATGTCATGAAATTCTAAAATTTTCTAAATCAGTGAATATCCTCTAATTAATCCAAATAATTTCTTGATCTCATAAAAAAACTTTAGAAATCCTCTGATTCCTAAAATTTCCAAATTTTATTTTTTAAAAAAAAACTATTTTTCTCTTCTTTTCCTTTCTCTTTCTTCTCTCCTCTCCTTTCTCTTTATTGATTTCCCTTTCCTTCTCCCTCCTTCCATTTCACTTTCTTCTCTCCTTTCTCTTGATTTTCCTTTCCTTCTTCCTCCTTCCATTTCAATCGCGTTGTGTTCTTGTTTCTCCAGCGCAGGACTCAGCGGCGTCGAACGGGGCGACAGCTAGGTCGGCGCCCGTGGCGGGGCAACGACCTCTCGCGATGGCTAGAGAGAGAACGATCAAAGTCATCAAACTGATCTCTAGAAGGCTAAAACCTAGAAGGCAGGTGTAGTAGCATGTTTGGGTTAAGATCGAGTAGCGAAAAAACGTTCAAGTTTGACAACACCAGTAGGATCGACCGTACCAACCTTTCTATTTTCCAGCAAGTACAACCACAAATGGAACTCACAGATTCTGATTAAACAGATGAGGGCATCGACAGACCTCTAGGTGCATAAACTTAAAATCACAAGAGGCGACTATCCAGGAAATCATCTTTAGTGTTAATGATAGCACACGAAGGATATGAGCATCCAGTTTAACAATTATATGTTGCCTCATTTGTAGAAGTCAAAGTCTGTCTCAGGCTTCTTCACATTGGTTCGGTAACCCTTCTCAAAGTCCTTGGGGAGGATAATGTAACGGTTTTTGCGCACAGCATGCATACCAGCTTCTTGACAGATAGCAGCAATCTGGAAAAACAAAATAACACAACGAATTTGAAAACAGCTCTGCAATGGAAAGCAAGTTAAAATGCTTATGCTATTATATCTATAGCCAAAACTGAGTAAAAAATATCTGTTCAAGTATAGCTGCCAGTAAGAAATTTTTTTCGCTCACATCAGATAACTACAGATGAAAAGGTTACAGCAATTAAATTATTAGAAACAGCCTATAAAATAATCATCTAATTTGTCCATTGCATGTTTTCATTTTATAAAACAAAACCACAAAATGTGGTACTTTCACATAATGAGAATTCAAAACTATTATAGTAAACTACAGTCCAGTAATTAATAAAACAGAATGCCAAGATTTGGAAGGTTATTTAGGGATAATTATATCATAGAACTAATTATTAACTTAGGATAATTACCATACAATTAGTTATCAGCTTAAGATTTTAAGTTATGGCCAGATAAAATCCAGCACAATAATAAGATGAAACTGTGATGCTGTTACTGATGATAACTTCAATTAAATTAGAAGGGAGTATGTGCAATGTACGCCAGAACTTTTCTAGTTTTATACAAGTATATGTTTCAATTTTACAGTCAATTTAGGATAGGGAGTAAGCTATTTGACCCGCACAAACGGGTCACAAGTTACAATTAGAATCGAATATGTTGCTATTATGTAATGTAACCTGGTATTCCAGGAATGCTAGGCTGATCAGGTTATAGATAAAAATATGAGTTTATAGATAGAAATGCTAGTTTAATATATAGATAGAAATTGATACCAAGTAGGCCTAGGATTTCTCTTGGGATACAATATTAGTTGTAATCTGCCCTGGGTGTTTTAGCCCAATATAACATGAAAGGATCAGCAAAGATCAGGTGCAAGATCAGCATCAAGTCATGCCAGCACCAAGGCACCAAGATCACCTGCAGCTATGCATCCACCCATCACTCATGTCTATCGTTGGTGTGCTAGAGTCTCTCAACCAGCACCTGATCCATCTGAGCCTAGTTCTCAATTGGCAACATCGCAACAGAGCCCAAAGATTATGTCTCCTATGGATTCTACTGTAGAATCATCTAAAATTTCTGAAGCTATTTTTTGCTCCTATAGTAGTCACTTCTCCATCTTAGCATCAACATCGACCAGTTACACGCTTGCAGCAGGGCATGACAAAACCAATGGTGTTTCCTGATGGAAGAATCATATACACTGATGCAAGAATCAGGTATAGGTTTGTTGCTATGAGTGGTGAACCATGTGATTCAAAAGGGTTTACAAGGTAAAAAGGAAGGCTAATGGGACAATTGATAGATATAAAGCTCATTTGGTAGCAAAGGGCTTCAAACAATGGTATAGGAGAGATAAGATACATTCAGTAGTTAAACATGCTTCCATTAGAATTATTTTGTCCATTGCAATCTCTAGAGGATGGAACCTTCGCCAACTTGATGTAAAAAATGTGTTTATTCATGGCATTCTTGAGGAGGATGTGTTAGGCAACCACCATGATATGAAGATGTGAAGATGAGAGATTACGTATGTAAGCTAGACAAGTCACTATATGGATTGAAACAAGCCCCAAGAGAATGTTATTCTAGATTTAGTGAAAATTGTTACAACTTGATTTTCAACCATCAAGAACTGATACATCATTATTCTTTTATAAGAAAGGTATTTCATGCTTGTTTATGTTGATGATATAATTGCAGACAGTTCATCAGCAGTGGCAATTACTGGCAAAACAAGCCCTTCTTAAAGAACTCCATGCCGATTTCCCACTTAAAGATTTGGATGATTCACGCTTTTTTCTTGTTATTGAAGTAAAGAAAACAGAAGATGGAATTTTGCTCACACAAGAGAAATATACTTTAGATCTATTGAAACGTGTTCAGATACAAAATTGTAAGCCAGTAAATACACCTATGCCAACTATAGAAAAGTTATCAATTAGCAATCCTATAGCAGTTCTTTGTGCTCAAAACTAAGAATGCAATTTAATAGGCTATTATGATAAATGGAGATCAAAATGGAAATATACTCACATCAGCAGCACTAATTTTATCTGGTCTGGAAACATAATCTTCCAAATCAACCTCATCACTCAAGTTCATTTTAGCAGTACAAACCTGAAGATAGAAAGGTCAATTTACAAATGACAATATAATGTCAAAGGATCTAGCAACCATGGTTCATCAGTATAGTGTGTTGAAGTGTCAGATAAACTGCAAACAAAATCCAATAATAAAGAAAAGGTGTTCATAAGGATATATCACAAAGTTATCATGCAAATTATATGCATTCCAAATCATAAGATATTAACCCTGTAATAATTGTTACCCTCCTGTGGAATATATGACGTTACCATAAAGACAAGTACGGTCAGATGCAGCACAGACATATCACTTGCTACTTTATTATTAGAATTAATAGTCTAACAGATGCTACTGTTGATTTATCCCAACAAATGTCACACAGAGAATTGGCTGTGCAACCAAAAGATGATGCCTCTGGTTTAGCTACGTTAAACAAACTTAACAGTCCTTCAAAGAGTTATAGACTGATATCAATTCCTCAAAGTGGTTGGATATTACAAAGTAACAAGGATTGCCAATATTTTGAACCACATAAAGTCCAATAAACAATAACAGTCAGTAATATCCTGTACCGTACACAAACTTTACAAAAAGCAAAACTTACTTGGAAAACAAGTCTCTTCTGCCGGCGATCGGGGAGAGGGAACTCGATTTTCCTGTCCAATCTACCTGGACGTAACAGAGCAGGGTCTAGGGTATCAGCACGGTTAGTTGCCATTATAACCTTCACATTTACTGTTTGGTCAAATCCATCCATCTGCATTTGACATATGAAAAAATGCATGGTGAGAAATACTTGGACCCTAAAGCATCTAGGAAATTTCATCTAATATTTTCAACAACATCACAATAATAGCCTTTTTTATTCAACATTTTCAAGTTTCAACTATCTTCAAGAGGTTCACAACTTGCTTCCAGTGCCTACTTATACTACAGCTAAGGTTTTCAATTTTAACATGCAACAAAATATTTTTGATTTCTCCATATAAATATAGGAAGCAGATTACCAGAGGCTCAAAAAAATCAGTGACATTACAACAATAAACCATACCTGATTGAGTAGTTCCATAAGAATACGCTGAACTTCTCGATCAGCACCAGTCTGAGCATCAAAACGAGCAGTGGCAATAGCATCAACCTCGTCAATGAATATGATAGCTGGGGCATTCTCTTTAGCCAAACGGAATACATCTCGAACCATCCTAGGGCCCTAAACACATGAAATGAAAGAATACATCTCATAAAGGACAGAACTGTTATGACCTGAAAAACCATAAAAATCTATGAAAAAAGTCCAAACATCCAAAACATTAAGCAAAACTTGTGCATAACATCAGTGAGCATGAAGCACAAAGAAGATTAACTATTTAATTTGGTCTTTCCATTCATGGTCCAAAAGATTGCTTCCATGGAAGTTCTACGGCTGTACACAGAATTACAAACAAAAAACAGGAGCTGTTCAAATGCATATACAGCATAGACAATTGACTAATTCATTTACTGGCACTACCAAAGATTCTCGTAATGCTTCCAACTGAACATTTGAGCATACAATTGAAAGCTTAGCCAACTCTTAATGTGTTCCTTCTTAGTATTCAGTAGTTCAGTAGTAGTGCAGTTCAAATATTATGCAGTTGAACCTTAAAGTATGCAATATACACCTTTTTTATTTGTCAGAGCAAAAAGATGTAATGGAGCAAAGTTATTCATCATACAAAAATTGCTCCTAACATACCTCACCAAGGTACTTCTGCACAAACTCTGAACCAACAACTCTGATAAAAGCAGCGGTAGTGTGGTGTGCCACAGCTTTGGCAAGCATAGTCTTGCCAGTACCTGGTGGACCATACAGAAGCACACCTCTGGGAGGATCAATACCAATCTGCTTGTACAACTCATGATGTGTCAACGGCAACTCAACAGCCTCCCGAATTTCTTGTTTTTGAATGTCACATCCTCCAATATCCTGAACAAAACCAGAAAGCGATAAATTTTCTAATTTGTATTTTATGAACTGTATGCATGCACTACAGTGAGCAATAAAGCTTTAATCTCCAGGTTATGTCAAGATTGTATCACACTTTGCACACAGCTAGTAGTCTCAGTAAATCAAAATGAAGTCAATCAAGGCTGACTTCAAGAACAAATTAGTAGTTAAACAGCTAAAACGGTACACACAAAAATGAAACAAGGAAAAAAGATCAGAGATGGCCACTTATTGAAATTAAATCAAGCTATAGTATGGGCAGACATATTTTTAAGTCAAATTATCAAAATGTCCATACAGTATAAAAGCCCAGCCATGTTTCTATGTTTTCCAAGGCTTCATGTTATGCAATCAACTCAACACTTCTAGAGCAAATTTTATATCCCCTACTGCATTGGCGGATTATGTCCCAAAAAGATTTGCACTACTAGGAGTGCTCAACTATCAGAATATCTAAAATTTCAATTGTCTGCCTAACTGGCACAATGTTAGGAAACTGGTCACAAAGGACTCGAGCAAGAACGTAACGTGTGAAAGTAAATCTCACAGATGCAAAATTATCCTTTAAAAAAATCTATACTAATAATCAATGTAGCAATTCTTTCTTTCCTATATCCAAATTTTCTCAGCCGTCTGATCAATGCGATCCAATGGCTTATACATGTTTGGTGTCCTGTCATGATCGTCCCTCCCTGTATTTCGTGTGCACACCATGAGCAGCACCTAGGGCCCGCCACCCCGCTGCCCAGGCCCAGTCACCCCACCGCCCAGGGCACCACCGTCCAGCCACTTCCATGCCAGTCTGTCACCCTGCCGCCCAGGGCCCATCGCCCCACTGCCCAGGCCCTGTCGCCCTGCCACCTAGGGCCCCATCGCCCAGCCATCTCACCTCCTTTGCGCCAGTCCGTTGCCCAGCAGCCCAGGGCCTCGCCGTCCTGCCGTCTCCACGCCAGTTCATCCTCGGATCCCACTGTGCCCCTCATAGGATCTTTCACTTTCATTCAAGTTTAAAAGAAAGCACTGCATTTTTGTTAGTTCATGTCAATAAACATACTTGTGTTATTTGTGAACAGTTGTCTTCATAGACGAGAAGCACTGTATTTTTGTTATGTTTCAGGTCAAGCCTGTGCTAAACAGAGTGAAAATTTCCTTGGTGGGGCTGGCAGCGTCCCTGACCATTTGCATTCGTCTTTATGCCAACACTGAAAACCCAAAGGATCCTTTTCAAAATACTAACAGGCATGCTATCCCTGGAGCATACAATGATACTTCTGCAAGGTCATTCGAGCCTGATGCGTTCTGTGGAGAGCCTGATGCATTCTGTAGAGAACCTGATCTGGTGTGGACGACATCGACAGTAAGTGGTAACTTGGCATTTCTCTTCCTTAGCATGTCTCGAAAGGAACCATAGGTATTCCAGTGGAAGGTGATCACAAAGAATACAAGATGCCTCCATCCCATACTCTCAAGTTGTCTTTGTACATGGGCAAGTGGCTGGAGAATGCTTCAGTTGCTGGAATTACTGAATTTTGTGGTGATTCATATGGGCAATGTAAATATTTTACGGTATCATATACGCATCTATAGTTTATACAAAAGTTATTACAGATTTGTTGCACCACCTGATGATCCGCTCTCTCTATTCTGAGTTTCTGGCTCTCTGAAATTGATCCATCTGTTGTACGGCCCAGCCTAAATGTCTAGATGACACAATGGCTTCACAGGTCTATGCTTTTTTGAAAGAAGAATTGACGAAATCTGGATTCTTTGCTTTCGGTCTCTCGGGGGAAGTTGTTGACTTGTTACAGCAAGCTATCTCATGTTGACTCACCTTATTTCAGAAAAGTATGTAAATGTTTCAAAATATATATATGCGTTATATGTTCTGAAATGTTGCAGAAAATGTGCATTGCACGTGCACAATTATTAGTAACTAGAAACATGGCACTTTTGCATACAGATCTAGAACAAATAAATCAACCTAGGGTTCTCACGGATCAGAGAAACTTCGGCAGAAACTCACCGTATAAGTGACGTCGGGCTTCTCCGATGACCCAAGCAGCGAGATGCTGGAGTCCGCCTCGGGCGGCAGCACGTCGACCAGCGCGTTCGAATGGCGGTGCAGGGCGACGGACGCCGACGGCTTGAGCAGCTCGCGGTTGATGGTGCTAAGGATCCGCACGTAGTAGTTGCTCCCGGTGGTGGATCCCACGATTCCGTTGTTGCCGTCGACCATCTCCATGAACTGGCCTATTACGAGCGGCACGGACTGGATCCGCTTCACCTCCTCCTGCGCGCGCAACAGCTCGCGCTTGAGATTCTTCTGCTCGTCCTTGACATACTCCTCTTGTATCTCGACGAACTCCATGTGCCGCTGGAGCGACTTGAGGCGGCCGTAGAGGTCGTCCTCCTCCTCGGCGCCGGCCGCCGCGGACGCGGAGGACGCGGAGGTGGCGGAGTATGACGGCGGGGGAGCCACCGGGAGGGCCACGGGAGGCGTCGAGGCGGTAGCGGCGGTCGCCATCGCGGAGGCTAGGGTTAGGGCTCGGTGGTGTGCTCAGGGGGGTTTGGGGACGGATCGGGAGAGGCGCGGTGCGACTAAACGGGAGGCCTCGGTGGATCGCCGAGTCGGCGCGGGTGCTTTGCAAGAAGAGAAATAGGGAATTGATGTACACGTCGTTTCTAATTTCTGCAGTTCAATTTTGATTCGTTTTATAATTCAATGCCCTACTTTAAAAATTATGAATACTAAAAATATAATTATGCTAAAAGAGAGCTGGGGAAAAAATTACAGGAACGAAATACTAACTCCTATTGTTCATGAGAGCAAGAGTTGAGTTCGAGCAGGACGGTTTTTCTCACCCTTTTTTACTAGTTCTTAGAGCAGTTCTTTTAATAGAAATGGATTCAATCCAGTAATTTCTTTAAAATTATATCTTATGTCTCGTTTTATGTGTGAAAGATCTTCTTTAATGAATCGATCCTAAAATTCATGAAGCATTGGATCGAAATCTTCTTCGGTGTAATATGATTCATTTAAAAGATGACTTAGCGGTGAAATGGTAGATAGGAATTACCATTACTTAATGTTTACTTACTTTTATACTAAATCCGCTGCTCTCTTTTTACCAATAATTAAGACAACACATGTGTGTACGGTGGTATGTATACATTTGTGTCTGTAATGTAACAAAATTTTCTTTCTTAACGTTTATGAAGAATTACATTCTCGCTCGAATACCTATCTTTTCTCTGTTAGAGTCAGGGAATGCCTTGATAGTGAAATGGTTGACATGAGTTAGAATTAATTCCTATTTACTTACTTTTATACTAACCCCGCTGTTCTTTTTCTTGATACCAATAATTAAGACCACGCATGTGTATACGGTGATGTGTATGTAGCCGTGTCTTTAATGTAATAAGATTTTCTTTTTATCATACATGAAGAATTGCATTCTTCCTCCGATACGCATCTTTTCTTTGTTAGACCCATGCTTTCGCTCCGTATTGAACTTTTTAAGCATAAATTACATCACGTTTTATCCTATTCTTGACATAATCATATCTTGTGTTTACTTCCTCGTTGTTTGATTTGTCTATTCAGATAAAAGTACATTAGTATCCTTCTCTTCGTTATAGTCTTTCTATTATTTCCATTCGTTAAAACCTTCACTACTATTTTATTGAATTACAGCCTCAAAGTTTTCTACTCTAATAGATTTGGTATCGACTATATGTATATGTTATTTTTTATCTACTTAACCTTTGACTATATAAAGTGTTGGTGATGAATAAGAAACTAAGATTTGTGGTTCCACGGTTGTCTCCAACTGCTCATGTTGAACCTGGCTACTCTGACACACCTTAATCTCTATTTGATTAGATCCAACTTACAGCGCTACAGGAGGGACGATAAGCCAAAAACATCAACTTGCCCTAGTCCAAGCAGGCGTACGCAGCGAGGACGAGAGATGAGAGGGACACAACGATGATGCAGTTGGCAGTGCTTCCCGATGTTCTACGACCTCAAGGTAGTGTGAACTATGTATATCCCTGTCAGGGATGCTGTCAAGGCTTGGGGCGCCGGCATACACGTGAGGCCTAGAGTAAGGAAGACCAGCGTGTGG
>KE372804.1:351105-378741 GCA_000418225.1 Zizania latifolia | reverse complement strand
ATCCTAATACCTATACCTTGTAGTTTCCAAGACTATTGGTCATTATTCAACTCAATCTTTTGGTTGAAAACCAATTACATATCAAGTTTCCAACAAAAAAAAATGCAAATATCTTAACATGCAAATTGGACAAATAGTAATTCAAATAGAATTAGTATGCTTGAGCTTATCAGATGATTGGGCTTTTCCTAAACCCTCAATAACAGTGGAAGTTTCCTGCCATTTTCTCTTCTTTCTCCAATAATTTGCGTGAGAATGTTTAAAGAATTAATTTCTAACGTAGAGGCAAATACTGAACAGTCGAGTGCATCATAAATGAGAATGTTTAAAGAATTAATTTCTAACGTAGAAGCAAGTACTGAACAGTTGAGTGAATCATAAATGAGAATGTTTAAAGAATTAATTTCTAGCTTAGAAGCAAATACTGAACAGTCGAGTGCATCATAAATGTGATCATCCAAACTCCAAAACTACTTTAAAGAGAATATGTACTAATTTACTATACTTACGAAGAAACGCTGCTATTCCAGAACCAATTGCCACGTAAACAAATCTGACAGAAATCTGAAATTTAACAATTTAAAGATTAAAAAGTTAAAAGGACCGTGACAGTAAAGCACGATGCAAGCAACTGGTTGAAGAAATATGAACTGAATTGAAACTACTCCTGCATATTGAACATGCCAATTAATGGTCATAAATAGAGATAGAACATAATAACATGCTCTGACAGCATACAGGAAACAGACTGCACTACGTAAAATGGTTGGGAAAAATAACAAATACGTTTGTAACATATTAATTAACCTTTTCAGTAATGAACTAATGGTCACGAAACACTATAAACAAATTTTACCATAATGTGTGTGTTAATGGAAATTAATTCACTGAATCTTCAACTAACTTTTTGTGCATCTAATGACTTTGCTACCGCTTGTATATAAACTTTGAGCCAATTCTTTAGTGCTCGAATCAGCTTGTCTTGTAGGCATGCGTGACAATGCATGACATCTCCAAGCAAATCGTTCGCAAGAACAATGAATATTTAGGCTGTCAGGTCCAGCAAGACAAGCATTTATGAATGCTGTTTAAGAACAGATATGGTAGTTACGCTTAAAAAAAAGAATAGATATGGTAGAAATTAGCATCCAGTGGTTTTGTCGACCGTTTAATGGAAACATAGAAGAAAACGAATCACAAATCTGTGCAGATTCTGGTGATTTGAAGCTACACGCGACAAAGAGAACGGGAACTTTGAAGGGAAATAATCACAAATCTGTGATCGGCCACTTGTCAGATCAATCTATCAAGAAATCTTTAGATGGATTCGTCCAAACGCTTGATCTCACCGCTCATCCATCCTCAAAAAGTCAGATTGCACCAAGATTGTTTCCTTTCCAAAACCCTCAAAAGTCAAAACTCCTTAAAGAAAAAAAAGAATATTTGATTATTTGTCAACCTAAAAAATAACTTTGAAGAAATAAAAAATATTTGATTATTTATTGTCTCTAAAAAATAAGGATTATTTACCTTCCATCGACTTATACTTATATAATCTTACATATTATTCACATAATTAATAAATAATCAAATAAAACTTTTTATCGACAAATCCTCGAATCTCCCAAGAAAAAAGCCTTTATCTTCATCGAATAAAGAAAAATACTCGAGAAACCAGTGAGCGAAACAGCTCAGGCAAGAATCGGGGTAAACAATGGCGCATGGAATCGGCCACACAAGAATCAAAGCCAACGGAGAAAAACGTGCGCACAAAGAGAGCCCCCGGCGGGGAACGGAGCTAGCGCTGCGCGCGGGAACCTTGGAGACGATGTGCACCATGTCGGCTCGGTCGGCGGCGCCGAACGCGTCGACGAGGTCGCCGACGAGGAACGTCATGAACGGCATCGCCACCCCGTTGCTCAGGGCCGCTACGGAGCCCACGGCCATCAGCGCGACGTCCCCCCGGTCCGCGAACGAGAATAGCCGGTGCATCGGCACCCTCTTCGCGCCTCCGCCGCCGCCGCCGCCGCCATCCCCACCCCCATCGCCGCCTCCCCTTCCTCTTCCCGCCATCTACCGAGACCGTCCGGGCCCGGCACTTTCCCCTTCCCGTACTCCTGACCCCTCGCGACGCAAGACTGAGAGAGCTAGCGAAGGGGGCTGCTGCTGCTGCTGCTGCTCGGTGCATGGGCGGGTGGCGTCCGCGTCGCGGTGGGGTTTTTTAAAGCGGCGGAATCCGCTCTCGATGGTCTTTGTCCTGTGGGCTGCGGTTGTCTTTTCTGTGTACGGCACCGGGTACGTGTAGCGTCGCCTAGCGTGTTGGAGATTTGCCCAGAATGAGGTGATGCTTGCAGCTTGACGCGTTGACCGGAGGATGACACTGCATAGAAAATCAGAATTAAGGTTCTTTGATAAAGTACTTAGCATTTTTTATTATTTTAGTTTCTATTTAAGCATTTACGTATTGATGCCCTAACACGTTTCGATTTTGCATCCTTGCAACTGACAGCGCGGGCTTCAGACAGTTTTTGTATTTTTAGCAAATGACAATATATGATCTATGAGTGTTACGCCTCGGTAACTGTTTACTAATTCATGATGTTTTGAACATGTTATCATTTAATAAGAAATAATTAATTAGTTTGCATATTAACTATGTTACATATTAAATATAGTTATGTTATCATGGTAATTAATAATTTTATATGTACCTCTTAATAAATGAAATTTCAAAAAAAATGTTAACAAAGTTAAGCTAAGAGCATTCCAAGAGATGCCTAAAAACCCACTCACAGTGTTATTATATGAGGAGACTTTTCAATAAAATTCAATTTTTAAATTTTCTTACTCTCCAATGGACTCTTCATATTTCTTATATTTTACTTGTGTATCACCGACGTGTGGACCTTACTTATCAAATCTATTCTCTTTCTTTTTTCTATCTCTTGTATCACCGATGGATGGGACCCGAGCAAATAGAAAATGAGAGTCACTCACTAGAAGTAGAAATGATAAAGGAAGATTTTATAGTTGCAAGATTTTAGAGATTTCTAAAAATTATAAACCAAATAAGAGAGTTATTGGAGAGATATTTTAGACTAAAATCTTTAATAATAAAGAGAGAATTATATTGGGTATATATTAAAGATGCTCTAAAGAAGCTAAAATCTCCGTGCTTTAAATTGCTTCCCAAAAATTGTCTTTAATTTTTAGAGCAAATGACTTGATCTTTAATGTACAATCCAAAGAAAAGTATTAATTTTAACTAAAAGTCCTTCTTTGATCCGATCCCTAATCAAATCTCGACTCATTTCCTTGTTGAAAATCCATAGAAAATATAGTATCTGATTCCATTAAAGAAATTCGAATTCAACCATGAAATTTTAATCTCGTCGGATGTCTCTAAATTCTAAATCTCTCAAAAGACTCCCTTTCTTTTTAATCCCAGAGAAAAAGCAAATAAGTGATTTTGTATTTGAAGTCAGAGTTCCAAAATTTGGCGCATATGCAAAAGTCCAAACTTTTCCGAATCTTTGAATATCCCAAGATATTCTTTGATAATTGTTTTCTTCTTTAGTCTTTTCCTTTTCCTTTTTTTCGGTTCTTTTTCTCTCTCTCCTCTGTCTTCTTCCTAGCGCTGCCTTCTTTTCCTGCTCGGCTGCTCGATATCCTCCTTTCCTCTGGCTGCCGGCCTCAGCCTCGGCCCAGGCCAGCCCTGGCCGGACCGCCCAGGCCGCGCGCCCCTAGCCTCCCGGCGCAGCCGCCTGCGGCCTGCCTCCAACTGCCGGTCTGCCGCCCGAGCTCCCAGTCCCAGGCGCTGCCGCCCCTAACCCGACAGCCCCCAACCTACTCCATTCCCCTATGAAAACCATCGCTCTGCTAGCTTCGGCGGTTCGGCCAACGAGTCCACCTCCCACCGTGCCTTCTGCCTTGCCGGCCAAGCCATTACCGCCGGAGTCATCGCCAGGTCCAGTCCGTCCTCGGTCGCCGCTTTTCGGAGCTCAAATCATACCGGAGCACCATCTTCACCGTAGACCCGAAGCCACCGTCCATCGTCGCTTCGTCACCAGCAACGCCCGCGTCGCCTCGAGCCCAAATCTCGACACCATGAGCACCGCCTCCGCACTCTCTTTCCGTTTTTGGCATTTCCATATCCTCTCGCTTGTTCTAGCGCGTTTACTCCGGCGACACCGCTGCGCCGGCGCCGTAGACGGTGACCAGACCCACCGAATCCAATGATCGTCGTACGTCCGAACCCCAGCAACGGACAAGTTTGTAATGTGAACCGACGTCCAGATTTGGTTTGACCGGCCACTAACCGTGAATCTCAGTCGTCCATTTTCACTTTAATTAGCCTGCCTCATCTCAGCCATTGATCCTATTAGCCATGTCATCATTTTAATCTTGGTTGTCCAAAGTTCATTAAATCCATGCCATTCAATCCAAGCTTGTTAATTCTATTCCCATGACCATGACCATTCTGGTTTGGTTCTTGAAATGAAATATTTCGGTACCGGCCGATATCGGTATACCATTTTGAGGTCTAATAAAATAATATAAATGTATTTAAAATATATATTAGTATGATTAAATATGTTATATTTGAATATGTTGATATCTCAAATATATAGTATATAGCTTAATACAATATAATATATAGCTTAATATAAGTAATATGTAACACATATATCAAAAAAAAACAAAATATAATTTTAACCGGAATAACCGGAATAGGCGGTATAGGCGGTATTGGCCGGTATGTGACCGGTATTAAAACCATAACGATACACAACTTGGTAGATACCGATTTGAGTGACGGAATGGTATATATCGGTCATTTCGACCAGTACCGGAATGGAATTGACAACCTTGGTTCAATCACAATCTGACAATAACATACTGTTTCGGCTAGACTCCAGTTCATGAGTGTACGGTGGACTTGGTTCACAGTGAATCGAAGGCTTTTCTCTAGTAAAAAATAATTCTGGGGAAATTTCTTTTCAATTTTCCTGATTTATTGGGAAAATTCCCTTTTCCATTTTCCTGATTTAATTCGATGTGATAAAGGGTATATTGAAGATTGAGCATCTTCAATAGAATGTATAAAATCTATTGCCTATATATGATAAAGGGAATTTTACTGGGGTGCAAATTCTTTTCTGAATCAGATGCATACTACATTGCAGTAATCTAAGGCTCCTTATAGTCAGATCGATTGAGAAATGAATGTGTCTCAAGTCTTTAAAATAAAGATAGACAATCAAACAACAAGGATAAACTCACCCATTGAAAAGAAACGGTCACCATATCATGTTTGTCCATCTAATCCATTCAAGTGAACAAAACACTGAATCATCTTATCATAATTTATCCCCAATAACCAAATAAAAAATAGCACATCCAATCCAGGTATAACCAAACAAAGAGTCTAGATTATTTCATCCACAAATCATTTCATCCACAAATATATAGATGCCTATACATATTTGTGCCCCAAATCAAACACTACCTAACTTAACTTTTATTGTATTTCATCAACTGTGAGTTAAAATTCGAATTTAACCCCTCCAGCGTATAAATGCGACTATTCTAGTGCTACAGCCACCAACGAGCCTAGTGGACGATGAGTATGCGTTTTACACACAAATGGTGCATATATAGTCGATGAAGTCACGAAGATGTGTTGGGGAAAATTGGCACACCGAGCATGACATATAGCAACTAGCAGTAGAAGATGGCACAAATGCATAGACATGGCCAAAATCACAGGCGAAGGGACTCCTATCATTTTAATTATCGGTTGCGTCTCGAGAAACTGGCACTCCAGATAAAGTAGACTTGCCATTTTTGTGATAATAAAAGTGTGTATGTTTCCCTTTCGGAAGAGAAGCGCAGCCGTTTTCTTTATTGCTTCTCACAGGAGAATTAATTGCGCACGGTATGGTCACTTCTGGAGCTTCTGTTACAACTCACATCAAAAGTCAAAACAATGTACCTCTGTTACGAAAAAAAAATTAATCCCTTCGATCTAAATCGGAAATGTAGAAACAAACAGCACTACGTGACGTGCATATCGAGTGGACTTGTGATTTTATTAAGGAACCTACCCTACCTCTAGCATGTACCAGCAAAAATATCATTTTATAAACTACAGCCTGTCTTACTTGTTATGAATAGATAAATAAGTTCTTTTGTTTCGTGAAATAGCCGTTGTCATTGATCAACGAGTGTGTGGTTTATTCGTGAGATTATATACTCTCTTCGTTTTATAATATTATAATCTAAAATTAGATTTAATATTCTATAGTACGAAAAATCTAAAATTAGATTTAATATTTTATAGTATAATAAATCTGAATAGTAGCACTAACAAATTTTCAATTTAACTATGGCTGTGCATGCATGTAAAGGCATTAGATCAATGCTCTTGATAGCGATTGGTTTAATTTCATATAGGTTTAGTCCTTACAATCATAGACCTAGGTAGGTCATGTTCATCTGTATATATCAGGTAGTGTAAGCACATGATTTAGATTATAATGCGTGTACTGCATCAACCATGTCTATATGGGTGGCTGCACTAATAAAAAATAGCTATGTGGGTAACTGCTATTATAATCAGTTATTGAACCGATAAAAATAATTCGAGACTGATATTTAAAGATATCATCTAATCACCTAGTACAAATAACCTATTAGTACTGGTTGGAGACCACGCGTGGCATAAGCTTGTTAGCGTCGCACCCTAATTTTTTTTGCCCTTTTAAGAATTCATTTAAAGAAATTAAAAATTAAGAAAAAGAATTACAGAGTGAATAAATAAGTGCTTGAAAACTCATCCAGAATAAAATCATATTAAGAACCAATGCAAACAGAGCTGGGAATATTTTCAATAAATATCCCATGTATCAATAATTTAGGTAAATGTTCAATAATTTTTAGGACTTTTATTTTTTTTAAAAAAAATAAAGAGCATTTCAGATTTAATTTTATTCCTTTTTCCCCCGGAATTGGGCCTGGCCCAATTCTCTACCGGCTCTCGCACTCCAGAGCGCCAGCCCACCAACTTGCTGCTCCCGTCACCCACTGACAGGTGGGTCCCATTATACTGTTCATCGTCAACCTCTCATCGGAACCCTCGTGTGTGGCCGCCGCCGCCCAGTGTTCAAATCCCTGGCCATTGAAGCCTCTCCGCTCGATTAGGGCTCGGATTCGGCATACCTATCCTCTCCACCGTGTTTCCCCTCCGTTTAATAACTCGCACCCGAGAACCCGCCACTGCCGCCTCAAGCCGCCGGCTAGGGTTTTCTGCTGCACACTTTTCACGAGCGAGCAACCGATCCCTGCCGCCTATAAAAGGACCCCCCAAGATCCCATGGTAACTTTTACGCATCCAATTCCACTTGCCAAAACCCCTAAACCCCTCCCCCGCGTGCGCCATCTCTTCGCCGCCGCTCGCCGACCTCTAGCCACTCGCTGCCGTCGACTCAGGTCCGATCCGGTCGAACGCTAGACACTAACAGAATAACTATATCCCACCCGACCTCGGCCACCATGTCCCAAGCGCTCGTCGTGGCTGGAACACTGTCTTCACGGGAGACCCAAGAACGCCCCGCCGCCTCCGCTCGTCGCCGGTATCATCCGTGACCTCCCGGGCCCTCATATTTGCACTGTGAGGATTTCATTGATCCCCTCTTTCCATTTTAGTGCTTAATTCGTAGTCTTTGCTTAGAGTTTCGCCGGCCAATTGGCACGGCGGCGCTCTGGTCGCCACCGGAGAAGACGACAACACGGTCGTTTAGTCCTCATTGCCGGATCGCCTGTGCGCCGTTGGATCTAATATGGACGTTCAAAATTAGATCGCCCAACTGAGCGCTCGGATCGCTTTGACCCTCGGCTGACCGGTATCAATTAATCTCAGCTGTCCGTTTTCATTTAATATCCCGTTTAGATCTCACCTGTTAATCTTCGTGATTGTTAGAGCATCTAAAAACACTCTAAAAAACTCTCTTCCCTAAATTTTAGAGGTTATAACTATAAAATTAGCTCTAACAGATACTCTAAAAGACTCTAAAAAATAAGGTGCTCCCTAAATTTTTCTCCATCCTTCCTACTTGTAGAGAGCGACATTCGTTCTCTATCCGCTCTAGTCTCACCTATCGGTGATACAAAAGATAAAAATAAAAGAAAATAGGAGATATTTAATAAGTAGAGTCCGACTGTTAATGATACATGAGTAAAATATAAAGGATATGATATTGGGATTCTGTTGAAGAGTAATAAGATTTAGAGATTAAATTTTGTTAGGATGACTCTCTATATGAGATTTAGAGAACAAAAAATAGCATCTCTCTTGGAGATGCTCTTATTAGTTTTAATCCTGGCTGCCCAATCTTCATGATATCCATCTTGAAAGAATATTATCTTAAACGTTGAATAAATCTATTCAAAAAATTGGATGGATGGACTCATCCACACTCCTACCAGCATCATTGCAAGTGGCTCCTTGCTAGCTGGTGTCGTCACCGTCAGCTCTCCGCCCGATCGCGCTGTGTCTCTGTTCGACACATCTCGCCTGCTGGCATGTCGCTACTGCCTCTCCACCTACTGACGCCTCCCCGCTAGTCGGCCCATGCTCCCTACCTATTGACGCATGCTTTTGTTGGCGCCTTCTTGCCCACTGGTTCACGCTGCCGCCGCACCTCCCATCTGCCTACGCCGTCGGCGTCTCCCTGCTGGCTCACGTCACCGTCGCTGCCTCTTTATCGGCCTCTCTCTCCTTCTCAGTTTATCTCGTCCAACTTTCGGTCAAACAAAAAATTTAATAATCATCCAATTAAAAAAGATTCATTTTATCCGATGAAAACCTAATCATTCTATCTTATACATCCTCGTCCTTCAAACAAACGCAGCACGACAAGCACACCAAACCACCGCACAGAGTCGCATGCAACCACGCCTCTCGCTTTACTGCTATCACTATTCGCGGCTGCTTTTTTCACGTCGGCCTGCAACTAAAATATCATCTCGCAGCTCGCAGCCCTCGCAGTCTGAGAGCAGCAGAGCAGCAGACGTAGCAGAAGCTTATGCGATATACGAGCAGCATGCTGTCCAAGGCCTCGCCGGGGCAGTCGCGTGCGCGACGCAACCTGCTAGTCATCCTGCTGCTGCTGCTGCTGCTGTCGCCGGCGGAGGTGAGGGCGCGGGTGACGGCACTGATCGTCTTCGGCGACTCGACGGTGGACGCCGGCAACAACAACGCGGTGCAGACGGTGGTGAGGAGCAACTTCGCGCCGTACGGGCGCGACTTCCCGGGCCACCGCGCCACCGGCCGCTTCTGCAACGGCCGCCTTGCCACCGACTTCTACTCCGAGGCGTTCGGCCTCCGTCCATTCGTCCCGGCCTACCTCGACCCGGACTACGGCATCCGGGACTTCGCCTCCGGCGTCTGCTTTGCGTCCGCCGGCTCAGGCCTCGACGTCGCTACCGCCGGCGTCTTTGTGAGTGTACTTAACTCAGCTATGCAGTTCTCTCCGTAATTAATCTGTTTGTCTTTCTGTCTCCGGTCGAGAAAATTAACCATTACCGATGCATTGACGCAAGAAACGTGACTAAAATTAATTTAGAAGGTTAATCACTTCTGCGTTCAGCTGGCTCTCAACTTATTACGGTGTAGGATCAAGGGCATGTTTAGTTTACTCTCAGAAATCGTCACACTTCTTTGTAAAACTTTATCAATAAAGATGTGGCTAACAATTTGTTCGCCATACTTTGTTAGATTTAGCAAAGAAATAGGTCAATGATAAGTGAAACAAAAATACAACTACCTCAGTTACCGCGGTGATCGAAACGCTAGCACGTCAAATCATTGGTGTGGCAAAGTTTTACTATCAACCAAACATCCCTTAATGTTTATTTTTTTAATTGTGAAGATGTGACGTGATCATTTTACCCCAGGCTGGCTGTTGTCACTTTGTCAGACAGAACGGTGCAATGCGCTTTCTGTCATTCATGTTGTGCGAGATGCCTGACACCAGACTATATACGCCAACGTATCAAAGGCCATGCATGCCCATATATAGGCACCGATTTGCAGTTCTTTGTAATAGTTCTCCTCCAAACTTATTTTGAGTTTCCTTGAAAATTTCTCGCAAGCCTTTTGATTTGAAAAAAAAAATCCTAGAACTACACCAAATTTCAGCATTGGTTTTCCATGTGCACATATCTAACATGCTCTAAATTTAAGTATTATCTAGACATTTTCTAGTTAATTTTAAATACGCATATGTACATGAAACTGACGTCTATTTGCTCAAAATCCACATCGGCCCAGTGATCTAGTTGATGCTTTGTCCTGCCACTGTTCATGGTCCTGGTGCCATTTACTGCCAAGTCAGGTGAAATGTCACTATGCCATGTGTGTGCATGAAACTGATGTCAGCGCAATCATCGTTTTCGCTCTGCTCTGGCCATTAACGGTGTATTCTTAGGCATACGGCGGACCTCCTCCCAGCCGTCCAAATGCTCTGGCTTCGAAGTCCAGCTTCTACAAAAGAATATTGAAGTAGTGTAGGGTAGAAATTTTATGATAATTTTGAAGTATTCGAATTGTTAAACATTGATCCACGAACCACGACTAGAAGAATTTGTCATGTCCCCGAGAATAATCTTAACTTACAGTGTTTATAGGTAATGTCATACTCTCTATTTTTTGACATCACTCACTCGTAAACACTATCTTCATAGTTTCTTCAAAATAAATTTGTATGTAATCACCTATTTTTTTCTTCCAATTCCTTTATTTATATTATTGGATATCACGTGGAGCTGATTTCTTACATGAAACATTGTTTCTATTTTACTTCAATAAATTATTTATCACATAAAACTTTAGCTAATATAGCAATATAATTAATATTAAAAAATCATCTAAGTCAGTAGAATTAAGACTGCCTGATGAGACTCCCCTAGACTATATTCTTCCTCCCGTGAACTAGTGCCAGCTAGGGAGGCTTTTCCGAGTGTTTTGGAGTATTTTTCCGTGAGCTTTAGGCAATAGTGAATAACATCTATAATATTAAAGACAGCAGTTGCATTTAGTACAGGGAAGGGAATGTACGTATGAGCCTATGAGGAAGTACATTGACTCGTGACTCTGGTCCATGCATGGGAATTTACTGCATCAACAAAAGTATAGCTGCTCTTCTCGCTCTCCTTCTCACCATGCATGATTCCCACTACCTTCGTACACAAAAAGGCATTCATCTCGTGTTGGACAATTCCAGTCTTGCGGCCAACACCTTTAATTAGTTAAAGCAACCAGCGTCAAATCAGTTGTAGCATTGTTCTTCAATCTACTTGTATTCGTGTTAGTGCTGTTTGTTTCAGATGGACTATAGTAATTTAATTTATTTTTATAAACTAAAACAAATATATCAGCTTATTATAATTTAGAGTGTAGATTATAATAATCTAATAAACTGATTTAACTCAGTTTTTTTCTATAACCTAGATTACTATAATCTCAAGCTGAAACAAACATGGTATTAGTTATTGTTTACTTTCTCCGTACTAAACTACAAAGAATATAAGACTTTCATGTTAGCAAGAAATTCAACATTTATAATATTTGAACAAATATAAAGTAAAAATATATAAGTTGAGTGTTGATGAATATAGTGAATAAGATTAAATATCGACATTTCTGTATTGAACATGGTATTAAGAACATAACTATTGCCAGTGCCATCCCAAATTTTCAGTAGGGAAAATTTGGGTATCTTTATGTGTGTGTGTTGGTTGCAGTCAGTGATCCCCTTGTCGAAGCAAGTGGACTACTTCAGGGAGTACAAGCGGCGGCTGGCCGCGCACCTGGGCGGAGCGGAGGCGGCGGCGGTGGTGGCGGACGCCGTGTACGCCATCAGCGTGGGCACCAACGACTTCATCGAGAACTACTTCGCGTTCACGACGGCGAGGTACCGCGAGTTCAGCGTGGCCGAGTACACCGGCTACCTGGTGGACCTGGCACGGAGCCTGCTGGTGGAGCTGTACGGTCTCGGCGCACGCAAGGTCGCCTTCACGGGGCTCGCCGCGGCGGGGTGCCTCCCGCTGGTGCGCGCCCGCCGCATGATGCTCTGCGCCGAGGAGTACAACGCCGCGGCGCTCCGCGGCATGGTCGGCGAGCTCGCCGACGACCTCCCCGGCGCGCGCCTCCGCTTCGCCGACGTCTACGACTTCTTCGCCGGCATTCTCGCCGACCCGGCACGATACGGCAAGATTAATAACTCGACCCCTAGCTAGCTCGTACCGCGATCGACGTCGTCGGCGCTCGCTGCACCTACTTACCGGTCAACTGGGTGGCGTGGGAGAGTACGTGCAGGGTTCGCGACGGCGGAGGTGGGGTGCTGCGGGACGGGGCTGTACGAGGTGGGGTACACGTGCAGCGGGTGGGACGCGCGGACGTGCATGGACGCGGACAGGTACGTGTTCTGGGACGCCGTGCACCTGACCGAGCGGGCCAACCGGATCGTCGCGGAGTACCTCTTCAACACCACCTTCGTCCACTTCCTCTGATCGAGGCAGGCATCATCCATCGATCGATCTGCTGCGAATTCTGATTCGTTTTTAGGGGTAGGACGAGAGCTAGCTAGGAGCATTTGATCGGATTTCAACTGTCGCTTCTGTCGGTGCGACCTATCATGTTCCTGTGTTACTAGTGGAGAATTGTGCAGCGAATTGTACAGCAAATGAGATCCTCTCACGTATATTACTACCTGGTAGTACGCAACTCGCCAGCCATTCTAAGCCGTTGAGAAGAAAATATTAGTCACGAGAAAACAAGGCTAAAAGTCGAGTAAATATTCTGCTATGTTCGTTCTAAACTGTACTGTTCTCTCAGTGTAAATTTGCATCATGCACCGAACAAAACAATCACGTTGTTGTCTTGTTTTGCCCTGCGCTGCTGCGCAGGGCAGCAGTGCATGCAGCAGCATGTAGGCCCCCGTCAGCATTGCATATTATGCATGCCACGTTCTTGCTCTCTCTTTTTTCGCGAGGCTGCTCTTGCTAGTCAGACAGGTTACCAGAACATTGGACATGGTAGCAGCAGTATTAGGCTATTAGCCGTATCACTTTGAAAGACAGTGCATGCTAATCAACAACGACGGTAAGCACATACCCAACGTTTTCTCTGGTGGCTTGAACATCGATCAGCATCTGCCATTGCCGGCCGGAGATGGAGAATTGGAGATCCCCGGAGGCCAGGACCGACCACCCAGACCCCAGCAAAAGTAGGTAAGTCGCCGCCGGCCAGAAAGCCCAGGCTCCAAAGCAACGCACCGCAGCGCAAAAAGCTAAAAGCCGCGGCCGAATCCAGAGGTGCGCGCGCGCTTTTCCTCCCGAACGGGAAAAGGCAGGCCGCGGAGGACGACGCCACAGTGCAAAGCAAAGCCGCGCGCGCCCCAACGTGGCCCCCCTGCAGCAATCAAACCAACGCAACGCGACGACCTCCTCCTCTCCCGCGGTCCCGGTCCCGCCGTGATGCTAGCGTCGCCTGCTCCCACGATAGTCTGCTCTGTTTGCCTGGCTTCGTCAAAGTAGAAATGACATCCTCTCCAGTGAGAGAAGCCGACTATTTCATTGTTTGATCCGAGCCATCCACTTGACATCTGACTATGTGAGAGTGGAGCTTCGCAGTGGTGAGATCTATATCACAATGGTCGGACGGTAGGGTTTTGCGGTGGCCGAGACGAGTTTCATACTGTCGGATCTTAGCTGACCAGCTCGGATCGAGCGACTATCCTCTATACTTTATAATTAGCTCTTTGACTGTAGAGAGGCTGGTTCCTTCAAAATAGGGTTATCTCATAACTGTTTTGTGTGCTATGTATGCCATATCTATGTTGGTAAGAACTACCGCGTGCTGCTTGCATATTACTACTCCGTTTTACTACAACCCTTCTTTCACACTTGCAACCTTACATAAACTTGGGGTTGTGACAGAAATTTTCAACCTTTGGCTTGTTATGTTAGAACAAGTCAAAAAGGGTGGTGTCCGAGCCAATTTTAAGAGGTAAGTTTTTATTAGTTTGTCATCACTTATATCTACCTCAAGTTTTCTACAGTGAACTGAGATTTTTTTTACTGTTTCATTTGCAGAGAACACGTTGCTGCTTGGGACTGACCTCACTTATTAGCCTTCCTGTGGATCATATTCCAGAAGATGCTCTGAATCATATTTTCAAAGCAACACTTGACCTGCTTGTTGCCGACAAAGAGCAAGTGGCAGGTGGAGTGTGAATACTTTTTTATTCATGTATTAAATTCAAAATCAAAACCTCAGTAGGAGCGTCTCATGCTGGTTTAACTCAAAAAAAAATTTGAGGTCTGCTTACATGTGTTATATGTTTGTTTAAGTTCTGAAGGTGAGTAAGCTTTATTGGTTTTGATTTTGCTTATTTTCTGCTGAGGGTAATATTTTGGTACATAGAGTGGGTATATCATCTTGCCCCTCTTTTTCTTAGCGCTGTGGTTATACACTGATTTTTAACTATCCTGTTGGATAAAACCTGCTAATTATGCTGTTTTGTTTGTCTGTCCTCTTTTCTTTGATAAGCAGAATCTAAGAAACAAGTTGACGCCGATGCTGATGATATGGATGGTTTTGATGCTGATGAAGATGATGAGGTTGAATCTGATAAGGAAATGGGCCTTGATGATGAAGAAGCTGAAGTAAACAGAGCTAGGCAAGGGCGAGGGGGTCGTTGGTGGCGATCCGGCAGCCAATCGACCAGGCCGGTGAGGGGAAAGGGAGGAGAATGGCTTGGCAACGGTGGCATACACATTAATTCAGCGATATAATGAGCAGTGGCGGTGAATTCATCGATCTCACAGTCGGTGGGGATTAGAGCGGTGATCCGAGCGGCGGAGGACGAGCGGGTTGGAGGAAGATTGGTAGGGGAGATTAGAGCGGCGTGCAGTCAGCGGCTCTCCTTGAGCGGTGGCGCTGCAGGCGTCTAACCATGAACATGGCGCGATCGAGCTCCGCGTGGTGATGGCGTGGCTCCGACGGCGAGGTGGCACGGCGGCGAGCTCGCACGGCTCGTGCGAGCGCATCCATTGGTGACGCTGCTGCTGCCGCTGACTGGAATATAGACTCCTGATTTTACTACGACGACGAGTGCGTCAAGTCGCCGCACGCTCGCTCGCCAGGCGCGCGCGGGCGCCGCCGGATTCCGCGACCAACGACGTGCGCTACCCAGCTTTCAACTTTGAGTGTCCGGCACTTTCAAAACATAACGACAACCACGATGTTTGTATTAAAGTAGTGGAATAAGAAATAGATTTAGCTATCATAATTATTATAAACTAATCCATAACAAAGAAATAGCTTCAGTTATCTATAGTACTAGGGTACGCATATGAAATTAAAAAATTAACTTATCTTTTCTCTCTTTCTTCTTTCACATGTGTTCTTGCCTTTGCTTGTGGGTCCCATCTATTTGGTCCAACTAGACATTTGCTATCGTACATGTTTTAATAACTAAAGACTAGTTATTTTTAAGAGCATTCACAATAGGAGCAGTGACTTCATTTAAATGCGTTATCAAAGCTACATCTCAAGCCATCTCTTCTTCAACCCATAACTTTTTTTATCCTAGAGCAGCAGTCTTTTCTTCCCAAACCCACTGTTTTTTCTTCAACCCACAGTATGAGCTGAGGCTTCAGGCGACGGCGCCATGAGCTCCCGTGGCGGGCTACGGCGGCGGGAGTGAAGGGTGATGACAGCGGGAGCGGAAGCAGTAGGAGCTAGGGCGATGAGCGTGTTGCAGCAAGAAGGCTATGACACTTTTCAGCCAAGCTATCGGTATCTATGCAGACCATGCTTTCTTTCTTGGAACCACTATCTAGACTGACGTGGATGATATGTGGTGATGTGGCAGGCTGAGGTCAAGCTCTACGCTGGAGTGTTGTGAATGCTCTAACTCATCTATATATAGTCCAATCAATCTAAATATATTGAGTTTACTCTAATAAAGTAACACTCTACTTAAAGTTCTTAATGAAAAACAATTAATAACTATTTTCTTGGTGGCAACCTATCGGCCTAGGAGAAAGGAGAAAGATATACCACAATATGATGTAGCAACATGTAAAAGTGGTATATATAAATTGGTGATATAGTGTGTCATTTGGGTTAGGATAGGTGACAATGTACGTAGACAACAATTACAACAACACACGCGTTGAGGTCAAGTTGGCTTCCAATCCAAATCAAGACAGACATGAAAATACGTTGTTAAACAACAAGAGACAAATCAGCCAAATAAAACTGCCCCGATGTTTATGTCTCCAAATTTGCCAAGAATTAACTGCAATGGCGATTTCGTTTGGACTACGAAATAGTTGCGTGCACCGCTGACAAAATTAGTCAATGTCCTCATTAAAGGGTGAATATATTAATTAGCTAGAGAATTATAATCGTTTTGGACAGGTCATGAGACAAGACGGATCCAGGCTGAAATCTACACAGTGCACAATGCCCAGTATTTCGATGTTAAAGCGCCAAACACTAAAATTGTTTAGAAGAGGTATGAAAATGAGCGGCTCAGTAAAATACCTGCAATGTAATTTCCCATAGGGTTAGCCAGAATACAAATTTTATTCAACAGTAATTACAAGGAGAAGACTAGGATCTAGACGAGTTTTACGAATTGACAAAAATCACACGGTGTTTCAATACTCAATAAAAAATATTTCATTACGTAATAAAAAAATCTAATAAAATAAATAAAGTGAAACATATTAAAATTTAAGTTAAAATATTTTGCTTCAACATATGAAATATTAAGTTTTAACTACTGAAACATAAAAATAAAGGTGTTGTATATAGTTATTTTTTATGTTACAAACAACATCGTTGAATATTATATTTATTTAAAAATATTTTTCACTCAGTATTAAAATACCGGTCCGATTATTTGTATTTTGTAAAATGCCCTAAACTAAGCATTTTCGTAATCACAACGTTATCATCTCATCATTGGTAGCTGAGGAGCCCAAGGTGAGAGCGAGTTATTACTCCAGGAAAACACAATTCCGACTCGAAACAGCGGAAGTACGCGCTTCCGCGAACTCCTCCTCACTGGCCCCCACCGGAGCTTTCAACCCCAACTACCCGACGACCACCACCGCCTCCCTCCCTCTGCCTGCCTGACGGGCTCCACGTGCCGCATTCCCACCGGCCACCAAACCCCCGCCTCCTTCCTCCAATCCTCCCTCCGACCTCCGTTCGCATGGTCAAACCTTCCTTCTACTTCTCCGCCTCCTCTTCTTCCCCTTCTTCTATCCGAGGACGCATCAGAATTCAGGAGCAGGGAGTGCGTGATCTAGGCGCCCGTCCTCCTCGCGAGCAGGCGTTGGTTGTAGTGTAGGTGGGAGGTTTGAGACTTGTGAGTTGAGATTGAGTGATTGACTGTGTGTGTGGGTGTGGCCGCGCGGCGGAGAGGGAGCCGGGAGGGGCGAGGGGGATCAGGGAGGGATGGAGGTGGTGGGGCAGGGGGCGGCGCGGGCGCTGGGCGCGGGGTTCGACCTCACGTCGGATTTTCGCCTGAGGTTCGCCAAGGAGGGGCAGGGACGCCGGCTGGTGGAGCTTGACGAGGCCGGGGCAAGGGACGTGCCGGTGCCGGGAGGAGGTGGCGCGACGCTTCGAGGGGTGCCGCGCGATGTCGGCGTCGACAAGGGCGACCGCATCCGGTTCCGCTCCGACGTTATTGAGTTCAACCAGGTACGCTTGCCCTGCGCGCCGCCGCAAGGCCTCTAATCTTGCTTACCGCTGCTCTCCGCTCACCTCGGGCTTGCTGCTGCCGCGCCGTGGTTGGGTCGGGTTTCTCAGGGAGGGCAGATCGTGAGAGCTTGGATGGTCGCGTGCCTCTTCTCGTGTTGCCGTTCTTGCTAAGCTCGATTTCCTGTTCCCTGAATAGGGATCGGCCGATCGGGGTTGGAATTACAAGCATTTCCCTTGTTCCTGTTACTTGCAGTTAAGTTTTTTTGTGTCAACAAGATCTCGTTGCAGAAAAAAAATCCATGGTTAGTGTCTTAGTGAAGCAGAATTGTCAACTTGGAGCAAAGAGTCGCTTCCACGACTCAGTTTTATTGTTCGGGAATTTACTTGGCCTGCTAATTTTTATTATAATGCTTCATATATGAAATCTCAGTTTGAAGAAGGCACGCAATTCCGATCGATTTAGGCACATTTTGCCCAATTTTTGTCCCCATCCATCAGCTTAGCTTCCCTACGGCACTACCTATTAGGAGTTCTTTCTTTCATTAAGATTGGAGAATGATTTTAGTCTCATACCTGCAGTCTACCGGATTGTCAAATATATCGGCCTAAACGCGTCTCTCTGGCAGCATTTAATAATTCTTCACATATCGTCCGACCATTTGATCATTTATGTACGTCACATCGTGCTGGCATGCTTAGAATGGTATTACGTTTAAGCCCTTACATAGTGGTTCTTGGCTCAGAAGTCAATAAAATCGAATTTGGGAAAACAAACCCTCTATTTTTTTCTTTCCTGAAAGTATGTGTTTGGTAAAGGACGACAAATGCTGCCGTTTGTGATTCGTTTTTCTAACTGATAACTGTTCAAGAACATTTTTCTTGAGGATGAACCTGATGGTCATCCCTAGAAAATTCTGTTGGAATTCCACCAAGTGTTATTCTTCCCAGACAAGAACTGAAACAGTTGCCTTTATTCATATGTTCGCACATTCTTTTGGGCATTTGGGCATTTATTTTAGCACAGAAGAACAAATTGTACTTTAATTATTTTTCACAGTAGTTTAGAAGGAAAGCGAAATGATGAGTAATCCTTGGCACAAGAAAGGCTAGTTACGGTCATGGAAACTGGTACTATATTAGTCGTCATCTTCTTCTTCAAAGCCTTTTAATCTCAAGCAAGTTGGGATAGGCTAGAGTTGAAACCCAATCTTGAGTTTCATCTACATTATAGTGGCTAGGTTTTCTATTAGCTTGTCAATCCTATCATAACCTTTTAGAGGAAAAGGATTCTCCCTCCTCCTTACCAAGGCTTGAGACCTGTTATATTGAAACAACATTAGTACAGTGGCAAAATATTATGGACCTTTTGAATGTGGCTTCAGCCGTACTAGTTACAATCTCTTTCTAAAACACAACCACATCATTTCATTGGACCATGTGGCCTCTTAATTTTGTAGAACATTCTTGCATTTGAAGATGAAAAGCAGCTATTGTCAATGCCTGTATTTAAGTACAATTCACATGTTTGTATTTCCTTCAAGAGCATCAATAAAAGCTAGGTGTTTTCTACATGGTAATCTAAATCTAAAATTTGGGTTACATATATTATAGATATGCTTCAGTATGTTCCTTCTATGCTAATTTGATCGCATTTGGTTTTCTTGACAGATGTCTGAGTTACTTAATCAGAAATCTTCAGTTCAAGGGAAAGTGCCATCAGGCTATTTTAATGCTCTTTTCGATTTATCTGGAGCTTGGCTGACAGATGCCAAAGAGACTAAACATCTAGCATTTGATGGATATTTTATTTCCTCGTACAACCTGCACCTAAAAACTTCTCCATTGGTTCTTCGAGATGAAGTCAGACGGGCTGTTCCACCCAAGTGGGACCCTGTAGCATTATCACGGTAAAGCACTTTGACAACTCTGTTCTGGGGAAGCTCAGCTTCATAAGTGTGTTGTCTGCATATTTGTTGGTTTACCTAGAATTTTAACTTCTTTCATTTTAACTGGCATTGAGTCAGATACATCTGCACTTATTGATGAAGACAATTAGAGATTTTTTTTGGAGCAGATATAAATCTGTATTTGTGAATAAAAGAAGTTGATATTGTTAATTTTCAGGTTTATCAAAACTTATGGAACACACATAATTGTTGAAATGGCAGTTGGAGGTCAGGATGTCATTTGTGTTAAACAATGCCCTTCTTCAACCATTCCACCTGCTGACCTAAAGCTACACCTGGAAGATCTTGGTGATTTTCTGTTTTCTGATGGGAAGAGCCAGTCCCCGATACATCGTAAGACCAAGAGCAAGGTATAAAATGTTTCTAGCTTCAGCCCATGTAGCAATATGTTGGAAGCAAACTCATCTAATCAGATTCATTTCAATATAGGTGCCTGATGTTTTTGTTAGGATGGTACAGCAGCCTAATAACCTACACCTTTCTAGCTACTCAGAATCATCAACCAAGGATGTGAGTTTTTTTAATTTACTGTGTTAGTTCTCTATCTCTCAACATGCTGAAAGAAACTGCTTTTTTTTACAAACAGGGCCTAACAATTACATGCTCAAAAAGGGGTGGAGATGTATCTATAGCAAGTCATTCTAAATGGCTACAGACAGTTCCAAGAAATCCTGATGCTATTATGTTTAGATTTGTTCCTATCACCTCTCTTCTTACTGGTATTCCTGGTAGCGGTTATCTCAGCCATGCCATTAATTTATATCTTCGCTGTAAGTTTTCCTATAAATTCCTTTTTCCTTGGACATTTATTACACTTTGTACTGCAAACCTCAACTATTAGTCTGCCTTTCTAATATTGTTTGTTCCAGATTAGCTGCATTACTATAACTTATCTAACTGTAATAGAAGTTCTGGATCAAAATGCTATTTGATTTAAATAGATTCTTATAAAGTTTGTGCTCTGTCAGATAAACCTGATCCTGACGACTTGCAACATTTCCTGGAGTTTCAAGTGCCCCTACAATGGGCACCTTTGTTCAATGAGCTTATCCTTGGACCTCAAAAGAGAAAAGGCTCCTATCCTTCATTGCAGTTCAGATTTCTTGGTCCCAAACTTCAAGTTAGCACTTCTCAGGTACCTGATTGTTACTTTGCATTATCATTTTTCTAATGCTTTGAGTTTGTTTAACAATTTCCCTTAACTTTCTGTTGATAAACAGTAAGTTTTATCTTTGAGAACATATATGTGCTGCGTCTTGCTTAGTTCTCCTACGTGATCAATTCTAACTTTGGAATCCTACAGGGAACAAAACTCAATTTTTCTATGTATTTTTGTAGCAAAACTAATTTTGGCTTGTAGTTCTTCTTGGACCAAAAATTGAGCTGTTATTACTGATTTTTTTAGAGGCATTTAAACAAGATTCAATTCTTGTTTACCTGTCATGAAAGGAGTGAAGAACTTGAACATCTCAGTAAAGCCGGATCCTGTCTATTTAATTTACATGTTTTTCTTTTGTTGCTCCAGGTATCTAGTTCTCAGAAGCCTGTAGTTGGCCTACGGCTATATCTAGAGGGCCGGAAGTGCAACCGGCTGGCCATCCATGTCCAGCACCTCTCCAGTGCCCCCAGCATGCTCGGAGACTCGCTTGCATCATCAATGTCGGAATGGCGCGAGTCGCAGGACATGGATCTAGGGTACATTGAGCCCATCCAATGGAAGAGCTACTCCTGCGTCTGCACCTCCAAAGTCGATTACAACCCGGAGTGGCTCAAGAGGGTCTCCGGTGGTGTTTTCATCGTCACAGGCGCGCAGCTCGTCACCAAGGGGACATGGTCAAGGAAGGTGCTCCACCTCCGGTTGCTCTACACGCACGTCCCCAAATGCACCATCCAGAGGACGGAGTGGGCCGCCGCGCCGGCGACGTCGCAGAGGGGCAGCTTCCTGACGACGATCAGCACGACGCTGAGCTCGCCGTTCATGCAGCGGGACGTGCAGCCGGCACATCATCGGAATGAGCCGGCGCTGCTCAACTCCGGAGTCTACCCTGACGGCCCGCCCGTGCCGCTGCAGTCGCGGAAGCTCCTCAAGTTCGTCGACATGTCAGAGGTGGTGAAGGGGCCGCACGACGTCCCCGGCCACTGGCTGGTCACCGCCGCCAAGCTCGTCAAGGACGGGAGCAAGATCGGGCTGAACGTGAAGTTCGCTCTGCTCAACTACGATACGCCGCAGCCGATGGGTGACCATATCGGCTGCTGATTGATCGTTTGTACATACCGGTCAGAGACTCACAGCTTGCTGATCTCTGTAGGTTTCAGGATTTTGGGTTGCAGCAGCATTAGGATCAGAGAATTTGTTACTGATTTTTTTGGCCCATTGGAAGTGTATAGATCAGGACAGACAATAAACTATCGATCGAGCACCGTGTTTGCAATGCTCCATTCGTTTTCTTGCTGTGTAATTAGAGTTTTTGAGTGCAAAGTGTGAGGAATTCCCTTCGCCCATAAATTGGCTACATGTCTCACATGTAAGTGGAAAGTTTACTTTAATCAAAATTTAAAAAATATATATTAATATTTACAATATCAAATGAATATACTAAATCGACTAACCGATTACACAATTGTTTCGAGAACGCTGCTCCGAACGAGCTCTAGCGCGGGCGATAGACGACATATCGTTAGCTAGCGCCACAATCATTCAGCACTGCCGCAATGATACACAGCGGTCGGACCAGGGCAGCAGGCAGCTCGCCAACGGCAATCTAGCTGCGTATCACGCTCTTCACTCGTAACACCGCTTCGCTCTCACACAGCCGGCCGAGCCATCCACCGCCACGCACCCCCACCCCGCTGCGCCGCCTGCGCGGGGTCACGTCACGTACGTCCGCTAACGCCGGCCGAACCATAATTAGTTTCTCCATGGTTGGGAACGGCCTCTCGATAGGCTCGCGCGCGCCACGACGACATCGATCCAAGCACACGCAGCACAGCGCTCAGGCACAAACGCGGTCGAACTCGACCACCGGCTCGCTCGATCTGGCAGGCAGGCAGGCGCGCGTGACGACGACGACGGAATGGAGGAAGGCGCAGCATGCATGCGGTTGGAGTTCGGTTTCGAAACTGCCCACGGAACACGGGGGGCGGAATGGCGGATCGATCGAGAGAGAGCTTGCTTTGCTCGCTCGTGAGTGCCATCGACTGATCACGTTTAGACAATTTGGTTCTAGACTTTTAGTTTTAACAAAATTTAAATTTCAGATCGTAAGTTTAAATATTGTGTTAACATCTTTTCTCTTTTTACAGTTTTTCTACGAATAAAATAGTAAGAGTCCTACTCGAAATTTATTTTAAAAAAATATATTTCTTTTCTAAACATCATGAATAAGGAGGCAATGTTATTTGTGGATGGAGACGGTTTAACCTCAAAAGCGCGGAAACCGTCACGTCACCGTGTCGCACGGCTGGCTGCGCCGAGCAGAGCCGAGCTAGCTAGCCACGCCGCATGCAACCACCGGCGGCGCACGGCGCTGGACGATTACAGCGGCAGACGGCCGCGATCGACGAATCTCAGCTGCATGCCTTGCAATTGGGCTGTGAACTGTGACGAGCACACAACCTCCTGTGGGCCGTGGCATCGCATTGCGTTGTGTTGCGACGCACGGCGTCCCTGTCTGTATCGAGCTCCCGGCCGTTACAGGCAACGAAAAAGGCAGGACAAGTAGGCAGCCGGTGACATCGGAGAGCACTATGCATGTCAAACATCTGGGTGCACCAGCGACCGCGTATCCTACGTTACCCTCGTAGCCTCTGCACAGTGCACTTCTCTCTCTTTCTCTATAGAAAGCAGGGGTAGAAACGGCCAGGGAATCAGGGATTCAGCGGTTGGGAGGTGGCTCGTGCTGGACGCCTCTAGAGGTTTTGGTGTTTGCCATGTCACAGGGCGTTGCTGCTGCCATTAAAACACGCCCACTCTCCTCTACAGTCTTCAGCCACCGCTGTGTACACTAAATACGACGTGAAAAAAATTACTCCCCTACATAGAGCAGAGTGCCTATACTATAACTAATGCCTGCGTAAGCACGTCATATAACAAGAGTACTAGAACAGTTTCAATCTACAGTGTTTAAAGATGCTGTCTTACTCTCTTTTTATTTTAGACATCACTTATAAACACTACTTCCTTAATGTATAGTTTCTTCAAAATAAATTTATACCCAATCGCTTATCCTATCTCTCCTAATCTATTCATTTGCTCTTTTGAATATCGTGTAGAGCTGATTTCTTATATAAAACTTAATTTCTATAATTTTTCTCTTTTCTCGTTAACTTACTTGTCAAATCAGTTTTTTTACATCAGTACATGCTAGTCTATTTAATGCATAGAAACCAATTTAGATGGAGGGTTAAGAGTGCGCTAAGTCGACCCATGGGAGGAGCCCACATGCTTATGTTGCCACCTCTTTCTTTCTTCTTTCTGCGTCTCTCCCTTCCTCTCCCTATATATAGGATCCTCTCTTCCCTTCAAGGTTCTCCATGAGCCCAAGCCTCAGCTAGGTTAGCTTAGCTTCACTAGATAGCTCCAGCTCCTCCTTTCTCCGTTGAGCTGCTCAGTGCGTGTGTTGCATACCTGTGTCTCTTCATCGAGCAAAAGTAGTAAAGGAGGCTCGGCTAGCTAGCATCATATATATAATTCAAGTTTAGTTTGCTCGAGTTCTTTTTATTTTGTCGGAAGAAGAGAGCTAACAGCTAGGGGGATACTATGGCTTTCTTGTCCATGGAACGCCACACTTGGGCCTTCACCTTCGGTATCTTAGGTACCAATTAACATGTTCATGCTCCATGCATTCATATATGCCATACAAATTAATGATCTCCCTGTCATTTTTATTCGCTCTAGCTGTTTCTTTGATTGATTTAGTCTGCAATTCTGCTCGCATATATTCTCTCCCTTATTGTTGGAGCTTGCAACAACCATGGAGTGTAGTAACTTAGTGCAGATGTCCCAGAAAACCAAATCAAAACAAAACACACAATGAGAATTAAGTTTGCATAGCAAACTAGATCAATCTGTGCTTGTTGCTTTGGTCACCTCAGAATAGTGTACTGTTTCTTCCTCAATCTCTTTCAGACCTAGGGTTCCTGTCATGAATAAATGGAACTGGCAACACAGAACTTTTAGGCTCTAATCAGGTAGTTACTCCAAACAAAGAAAAGGAGAGCCATCACGCATGTCAGATGTTCATGAGGGAACCGACTGCTCTAACGTCGGGGGAGAGCAGTGAGGATCTCAGCCGTCCGGCTAAGATTTGACGGTGCGAAGCTCACCTTAATCATCACGAAGTCACACCTCCGACTGCCAGAGAATCTCAAATCGTTCATGAGAAACGTATACACCTTATTCCTTCTGTTTTTTTTTGCAGGTAACATAATCTCACTAATGGTATTCCTTTCGCCACTGTAAGCACCTCTCAACGTGCTTTTCTTCCAAACATACGCATGTCAGCATGTGTAACATTTCTTTATTAGGTTCTACAAACTATAATGTTTTAGTATGTATGTAGAAGAAACAAAAGAAACACACATGCCAATGATCATATATGCTATTCTAGAATTCTGCTTACACCTGAAGGAAACATAACTCTGAAGATTACTATTAATTCTCACAATTAATAATCTGCTAGAGGAAAAAAATCTCTGAATACGTCACTTTTAACAGAGTGATTGTGTATGTCGTTCTTGTAGGTAGGTGTAGTTCAATTATTGACGGCATAGATGGAGCATGAGTTAACTTCCAGTAATTACATGGATGAAACTGCTGTCAATTTGCTGGTCAGATATGCATGTGTCCGTTCATTCGCAAACTAACCAAAAAAATAACCATGCGTGTGTGCGTGCGTGTAGGCCGACGTTCTACCGGGTGTACCGGAAGAAATCGACGGAGGGGTTCCAGTCGACGCCGTACGTGGTGACGCTCTTCAGCTGCATGCTGTGGACGTGCTACGCCTTTGTCAAGTCCGGCGCAGAGCTGCTCGTCACCATCAACGGCGTCGGCTGCGTCATCGAGACGGTGTACATCGCCATGTACCTAGGCTACGCGCCCAAGAGCGCCAGGATCCTCGCGGCGAGGATGGTCCTCGGACTCAACGTCGGCCTCTTCGGCCTCATCGCCCTCGTCACCCTGCTCCTCTCCAAGGGCGGCGCCCTCCGCGTCCACGTCCTCGGCTGGATCTGCGTCGCCGTCTCCCTCGGCGTCTTCGCCGCCCCGCTCAGCGTCATCGTGAGTAGCTACTAGCTAGCACCTCTACTAGCTCCAATCTTATCAATGGTTGATTTGTTACTTGGTTCTAATTAATTTGCGTTTCTGTGTGATGCATGCAGAGGCTGGTGATCCGGACCAAGAGCGTGGAGTTCATGCCGTTCCAGCTGTCCTTCTTCCTGGTGCTCAGCGCGGTGATCTGGTTCGCGTACGGGATGCTCAAGAAGGACGTGTTCGTGGCGCTGCCCAACGTTCTGGGCTTCGTGTTTGGTGTGGCGCAGATGGCACTCTACATGGTATACCGGAGCAAGAAGCCACCAGCAGCATCGTCCGGGGCGGCGGCGGCGGCGGCGGCGCAGGAGGTCAAGCTGCCGGAGCACGTCAAGGAGTTGGCCGTCGTCGCCAAGGCTGCAGGTGCAGCGGCGGAGGGAAGGGTCAGCTGCGTCGGCGCGGAGGTGCACCCGATCGACATCGTGCTGCCCCCGGTTATACTGGACGGTGCGGACGTCGACGGGGATGGTGACGGCGCCCCCGGCGATCTCGCCAAGCTCAGGCCGGAGCAGATCATCAAGTCTGACATGGCCATTGTTGTCGAAGTGTAGCCCGGTTAAGTTTAGCATGCCCTAGTAGTAAATTCCCATGTGATTTTAGCTGGTGGTGGCGCGCTGCGCGCACACACATATACGTGCAGTGTACACACGTACTAGCTAGGAGGCCTTTTGGTTTACGTGTCCGGCCAGATCGATCTACGGATCGGATACTGCATGCATTGGCGCGTGACATGCATGCCTGGCTCGTCTCAATACGTAGCTAAGCTAGCTGGTCGACCTGCGTGCGTGCAGAGTCCGACCGAGTCTAGCTGCTAGATTGACTGCACAGGCAAGGCAAGGGAATTGAAGGGATGGAGAGATATGTGAGGGGTAGTGTGCAATCGAACCGATCGACCGGCATGTCGTGTCGATGCTTTGTCTCATCTGATTCATACAGTTGGAATAACAGAGAGGGCCTATTTCCTCCTGCAGTCCTGCCGATTTCGCTCCGATATGGCACTACCAAAATTTTTAAGTAGGACAGAGTAGAAAATTTTTGTCTGATTTGGTGCCAACAAGACATCAGCATCAGAGTAATTCCAAAATTTTGGTAGAAATGAATTTAAGATGGGTGTTTAGTTTACTACCCTACCCTGAGTCAACTGCAAGCAGCCTGGCAGAGTTGCTTTGAGAGCATCTTCAACACCTCGATCAATGCAAGCAGCCTGGCCAGTATTACCCCATGTCCAGGAGCACCTCCATCAAATTAACAGAAGCCAGTATAAACATTATCAACCGTGCTGAGCGTGTAATATGGCAGGAGGATAACAAGAGTGATTGAAAGAAAACAGGGGAACTCAAAAGTGTCCTTTCATTCTCATAAAATTTTCTGAGAATTTACAAGTACAACCATATGCATTCACTATCCACTATCCAGTACAAAGCTCCCGTTTCTTCTTTCTCTAGAAATGTACATCTAACCCACCATCCCGCCTCCTCCCCTCTCCCTGCTCCACCAGAAAGCAAAGCGTTGGAAATAAACATACATACATGCAATGGGTGGATCAACTCGCTGCTCTGCCCCTAACCATTTTCAGC
>KE372804.1:311442-327011 GCA_000418225.1 Zizania latifolia | reverse complement strand
CCCAGTGTTTTTGTAGATGTGTTACTGCACACAAATAGCCTTGTTGCAGTAATTTTGAGAACAGTAATGCATCACCTCTGCACAAGTGCACATAGGAGGCAGGGTGGAAAGACATGGAAAGTCAGCCCATGGATTTGACCAAGGTGGTGTCCATCTACTTTGACTGGGGCAGGAAGTGGGTTTGGGCCCTTGTGAGGGAGGTATATCTGGGCCCTTCAGAAAAGGTAGGGTATAGAATGGCTCTTCTCTGAGGCGGTTGTGGCCTTGTGGGGCACTTGTGACTTGACAACAAATGAACGACACTAAAAGGGATGCTTGAAGAAAAAAATTTGAAAAAATACCACTTTTCTAATCACATATATATTTAACAGCATTTGTCCTTTTTAGTGGTGAAGAGAAGTTTGACAACCAATGGTTTGACACTACTAAAACTAGATGAAACTTACAAAATAGAAGGTTCTAATTTCAACTTCACCATTAGGAAGAACATGACCATATAAACAAATTGTTGAGAGGCAAACTACTGCAAGAGAAGGGAATTTAAAATATCTTCATTTTTTTGAAGCTTATCAAGGAAAATATAACAACCAACCTCGACATGCAGAGAAAGCTTGTCAATTTGATCGCTGTACTGTGGAAGAGCTTGCACCATTTTTTGCAAATCTCTATTAGATATCTCCCCCCCAGTTCTGGTATTTTAAACATGAAGCAATGAAGATTAAGACAATATTGTCAAGAACATTACAAACAACTCATAAGCATCCAAATAAATGGAGGGGAAATTATGAAAATGCTTCTCACAGACATTTCAAGTTTGCTTAAGAAATCAAGTCAACCATTGAAATATTTATGTTTCAGGGTTAACTCAGAAACTGTCTGGCTATCCAGTTGCCCCTATAGCAGTTTGGGATTAGTTAATGTTTAACTTACATTTAATCTCTGTAGGTATATAATATATTAATCAGTAACCAGACTAATACAGTTCAGAGCTTTTGGTTTCACTAGGTTAACATGGTGTATTGGTGTAAGATATGATTTCCCAAAATGACATAAGCACCAATTTTATTGGAATGAGCAAGGGAAGAACAAACATAAAATGGTATCAGGATAGCATCTGAGGACTTGCAAATGATTTTATGCTTTTGGAGTGACAATTCAAATTTCCTGTAGCATAAAATAAAATGTGTTTTCAGTTTTGGACCAGCATAGTTTGCAATGATATGTCAAACTTTTGTTGTGGACTTGTGGCACGTTTCAAATTTCCTTTATCTGCACAACCAACATAACTCTAGTAACTATATAAAAACAGCTGATGATCTACAAGCGCTATACCAAGAATTCAAGAATAACTCTGTGTATATTTCCAATGATAATGTAAACTATATCAAGATATTTCACGAATCACAATATTGAAATGCCAACAACATATGTCTTATGAGATATTGAGATCACATAGTTATTTTTTAGATCGACTACTGTGCCCAATTCAGGAGGCAACACTAAGAAGTAAGAACTAATCACACATGTTACATTAATCATAAAATCTAATGTTACCACAAAGTATAATAGAAGCATCTGCATCACCCACACCCAACACCAATATCCAACTACTGTTTCTTGCAAAACTAATAACAAGAGTAATTTGTCTAGTAAAATTGTCACAATTACTTCCCTACTTGATGGAAACAATGAACAGACCTTGCTTGCTGCAGTTGAGCAGCTTTATTCTTTGACACAAAATTGCTCATCTTGTCATGCAGTCTTTCGCTTGCCTGAAATTATGATGGTTAATAATAAAGCTATCAAACACATGAACAGCAAAGAAAGGTGCACTGAGTAACTTACATCCGCTATGTGGGCATGCCGGAGCTCAACCCACACAGGATCATGGTCCTCCAAAAGTACATCCTTTTTTTCAGATGATGAACCATTTTTACTTGGAACCTTTTCTTTCAGTCACATATAAGAATGGAATAACCATCAAAGGAAATAACAGAACAGAATCCTACATAAAAAATATCAACAAAGTTTGTTTCTCACCTCATGGACATACTTATTGCCATCCATAGATAGAAGATCATGGCACATCGCATCATATGTCCATTCATGAATAATTGGTGCAATCTAGAGTGCCAAAGAAGTGATGAAGCAGCAGAATAAACCGTAGAATATTTCAATAAAGCACTAGGATAGATGATAAACTCAAATATACAGGTATGTTTATCATGTACCTGGTCTACTGAACGATCAACTATAAGTAGCTCACATGTTTCTGTTTGAGGATAATCTGGTATCGATGTTTTATATTTCTCAAGGCTATTCCAAACAGCAGCAGCAAGCTTGGTGGGAACAACATCTCGTAGTGTTGTTGTTACAGAAACATCAATTGTCTTGGCGACACGGTAGTGCACACGGGGGAATTCCTAAAATTTGTTGAAAAATACATTGAAAAAATAAATTGTTAGCTAATAAATACTCTAGAATAACATGTACACATCAAGCGCTAGAAGTATCCATTGCAAGTTAATGGAAAGCATATTGTCACAGAAATAACTATCATAACAAACTAACAAAGTAATCACAACAACCCAATTTATGCACACAAGTCATCAGCTAAGCAACCAAATCTTCTATTATCGCCCTTTTACCTTCTTTTCCAGTACATGGATTATCACCAAGATATCGACATCTTCACTAGGGATGCAAGTTGGTCAGGTCAAGGGCCAACCCACTGAGGCATCCATAGTACAGTATACAAAAGGCAAACCACCAATTAAGTGGTATGTGAACCATCAATTAAGTATGTGTCAATGGGCTAGCCCACTGGCATCCCCATCATTTATCCTTCATCTCAAAAAAATGTTGACTGATTCCACCAGGAGTCAACAACTAATGATAAAGATAGTTCCTTTTCATCATACATATCACCTACTTTAGGGTTGATGCATGCAGGCCAGGTAGGGCTGAGCTAGGACCAATATTCAAGAAGTCGCAAGTCATACTTGGTTGGTTGACTGGCGACAAGCGACTTTGCCGACAAGTCGGGCGACTTCTCTAGTTTGCCAGTTGGTGTACCCAGCTTTTAAGTGCTAAAAGACAGCAAGCAAGCAGCGTGCACAGCACTCAAGCTCACAAGCACCTCAAGCAAAGAGAGCACAAGCACTAAAGCACACGGGTAGCAGTACAGACGCACTCATGCACAGCACATCAAGCGTGAGTGGAATGGAGAAGAATGTAGGCAGCGGACTGCCTACTTGCCAACTAATTGCTGCATGTGCCAATGAATCGTGGACTCCATGCAACAATTAATGCTTGTGGGGCCTTATGAAACTACCTGAACAAGTGAACATACCGTGCATTGTAAGGGGTTATAACTATTGTTGTTACTAGATGATATGCCATTCTATAGAGAAGGCAAAGTCATTTCTGTTTTGGGATATCCTCAAGTTAATCGTCCCTAAAAATGGACACCATATACCCCATTATGAAACAAGCAATTAATCTATAAAGTTTGTCCTAAAAGTCTAAGAGCGTCTCTAGCGTGACAAGAGAAGCCCTGCCAGCGCTAGTAGAGGGAAAGTGCCCTATATCCCACTGGTCTTTGGACCCTACCACAAGCCAAATACATAATAACACCATGGCTGGAATCTCTACATATTTCACAGCAAACATCTCATTCTTGACACCTCCAGCTGTAGGAAATTACATAGATACTGCAATTAAGAGAAATTTGTTGACCTAAGTGAAACCATGGTCCCAGATTGACCAGCAAATTTGGTGGGTCAACCTGTTACATTTTTCGTGGGGACAGGCTAGAGGGCCGACCCACCCCATATGTACCACTAACTTTACGCAATCATCATAAACATGGCAAAGCACTTCGTTTAGATCAAAAGCACTCTGTTTAGACATAAATCACTTTGTTTTCTAGTGTATCTATTATTAAAACAGGACACAGGTTAACAGTAAACGCCCCAAAAAACATTCAACAGAAGCTTTCATAAATAATAAATACATGCATACCCTCATCGATGCAAACACTGTAGATATGCGAGTAGCCATTGTGTTCAAACAAGCATTGTACGTGTGTGAATCCAAGGCATTTTCACAAAAAAGCTCCTCCAATGCCCTTTCATGGTCAGTTATGAAACCCTGCATGCAATCACTAGTGCTTAAATAGCTTGAATAACGAACCTATCCGATTCTGCTAAAAAACTTTATCTAACTCTAACAACCTGACCTGATTACCTACGATATCTATTAAGATAAATCTGATTGATTACGATAACTGTTCAGCTAAACTTCTGGCTGCTGTTGCCTCTCCGGCAACAGGCCAATATTGCCGTTTGAAACCAGCATCGGCTTGGTTCCTTTGGGCCTCCTGCCGAAGTGTTTTTTTCCCCACATAACAAAAGGAAAACAACAATGCTTTTGCAAGATATCCTAGATTATCGGTTGAATTACACCAAATGTTTCCCCTTTTTATTTGCATGAGAATTTCTCGACTTACAGAGAAAAACATAATGCCTCAATCCAACCTATAGATGTGGCAATCACGTATGAATGAAATGAAATAATTCCTCTAAAAAATTGCATGAAATTATTTATGTTTCAACATATTATAGCTGAAACACTGAGCTTTTCGAGAGAGAGAAAAGGAACAGATGTGACATGATACCTGGGAATCAATAGCAAAGTACTCCAAATTCATCTGGAAAAGTAACGAGAAAAAGTGTGAATTAAATAGCTAGCACAATAGTATCTTATCTTTAAAACATTCCAAAAAAATAAGAGAATAACATATCAGAGTATGAGAGTAACCTCACTAAGTGCACCAATACGAGGTAGTACACTTGAATCTTTTTTTATTTGAGCAACTAAGTCTTTCTGTATGGGAGAACTGAAAAACACATATGCCCTACAACATGACCAACAGCCTATATTAGTAAATAAAACAGCAAAGGGGTTATACATAAGAGAAGAAGAAGATAGCATTTTATGTTAATTCAGACATACTTCTTGTATAATGGATTTCTTCCAGACATGTCAGACAGGAACATCGCAATGCTGCAACATGATGGTAAGGGAATCAAATATGTGACAATGCTTGAAAAAACTGCAAGTCAAACAACAAGCACTACTATGCCCAACGGAGAACTCCAGAGGAACCGGTGCATAGTGGAATCCTAAGACACGACAATAGTGTGAGGAGAGACATGGGAAGACCGAAATTGACTTGGGAGGAGACAATAAAAAGAGACTTGAAAGGATGGAATATTCCCAGAGATTTAGGTTTGAATAGGACTATAGGAGTACATGGAGAGAAACTATTCATGTGCCTGAAACTTGATTAATAGTTCTTGTTGGGTTTTAATTCTAGCATATCCCAACTTGTTTGGGATTGAAAGACTTTGTTGTTGTTATTGTTGATTATTTAGGCAACACATATTATTATTGTGGAAAACAAACTCTTACCTAATAGCACTGATACAGTACATGCGCTACAGTACCACGCTACAGTGCCATGTCCAAAGAAAACACATTGCTGCAATGCAATGGCATATATCGTTATGCCAATTATTCAACTATTTGTTCATATCGGCACACAGCTATTTTTTCTTCTAAAACAAAACCCCCAAAAAACAAGATCTAGTGATAAAGATTCGATATCAAGAGATTGCACAACAAAATCACTTCAAACAGAAGTTTGAGTGTAAAGATAGAAAGTTACTTTTCTTTAGTCGGTTGAATGAAATATATGGCAGCTAGTGAAGGCAACGGTTGCCTTCGTTTGTATAAATCTTCAACCACTGCAAAAGAACTAGCATAGATGAGACTTTATGTCAGACGGTGCAACTAGTGGAAGACTGCAAAGGCGTAACAAATGTTTCAACAAAATTAGGGATCCAAATGTTCCAGGGTGCAAGCTAAAAAAGATATGAATGTCCTGTTTGAGTGGCATAGAAAATTATAATTTTCTACAGTCTCATGAATATGAAATCTCATGTTTGAGTGGAAGTGTGGCGCCGTAGGAGTTGATTCTGACCATTCTATGTTGCAGGTTTCTCATCCGGGTTACATTGCTTGGAAAGTGATCAACTGGACATGGCCACACCCCACAGGTGGTAGCAAATCATCTCAGCCAGCAACCCATCTTAGGAGAGAGATGGAAGGGAAGATAAGGTAGGCAGAGATGGATGTATTACAATTGGGATAGTGTGTGTTTGATAATTCAGATGCAGGGATAGAGGCGGTTTAATGTTTTACAAATTATATGATATCATGAGAAGGTTCATGTGTGGGATATATTCATCAGCCTCTTCATGAGGGGTAGTTTCAGTCATACAAGTCATGAGAAAGCCTTCATTATTCAATAGCAGATCAAGGAATGGGGAAATATACAGTGGCATAAAGGGAATATTCTAAAAAGGAGTGGCAATAATGTATCTAGAAAGGATTTTCTAGATCTACTTAGTTTTCAATCAGTTGGGACAATTTTCAAACCACACATATCAAATATCTCCTTTGAATTTCACACTAATATACCATATCATTTGGGGTAACAGAAAAGGTTGAGGACAATATCAATTATCAATCCTGATTATATGTTTCGTGTGCCCCGTGTTTGATGGAGTTTGTCTCTGAAAATTAGCTAGTGTGCACAAATAAGCATGTGCTGTGTCCATTGATTATTTAGGATATTTTTGATACATTTAAAAACTAGATCCATAAGTGAATGTAGTTACGCTATTTTTTAAGAAGTGACAAACTAACAAATGTTTTCCTTACAAATATATTAATAAAACAAATTAGCAGTAAGAACAACTACTTACATGAAACCCCTTCTTCTGTAATATCTGCCATCTTACATGAGTATGACATTATCTTGACAGTAAGTTTATCCATAATAAGAACCTAGAAGAGATCATAACAATTTATGTATAAGATGAGCACAAATAATGGAAGGCAATTTATTAGAAAATGAGCAGAATTCATATCATAAAACTATAGTTGTTTTAAAATCTAGAAATATCCATAGACTCAAAAAATTCTTAGAAAACTAAATAAAGCCAACTCATGAACATATCGAAAATGATCATTAAGTGCCCCATGCGAATAATAGTGTCAGTGTGCCCATGGGTGCCTGGACATCCATTCCACATGTCAAGCAAATGTGTCTTCCATACTTCAACATAAATATAGGGGACACAGTACTATAATAGTTTAGTATAACATCTTTATAAATATAATACAAATTAAGCAATAAACATGATATGAGTACAATCTAGTAAGCATTTCAATTTTCAACATGTTCCCTGTTACTGGAATTCTAGAAATCCCTTTATAATATCCGTTTTCATGGCAAAGTAAGTTGAATCAGCAAATGGTTGTAACTTGTTCTTTAGACAAAGTAAGAAAACAAATTTAGATCATTAAAGGTTATATTTTTCTAAGACTATGTTGCACCATAGATACAACAATTTGTGAGGTGAGTGCAAATAAGTCATGGAACTTGAGGAATTGCTCATTGACACCAACATATTTGTTTGGCTGGTATGCAAAGGTCAATTTCAACCCTTAATGGTATTTTATATGCATATGTGCCACCAAATAGGAACAAAATGCAACAAATATTTGATATTTGCTACGTGGGATAACAAAACATTGTGTAATTTTCATCGCAATGGCACAAAAATTATTAATTTAATCATGTTGTGATAGGCTTGGCGAGCCAATGGAAAACCTAGCCACTCAAATGGAGTTGAAACTCAAATTTTTGGGTTTCAACTCTAGCCTACCCCAACTTGCTTGGGATTGAAAGGCTTTGAAGAAGAATAAGAAGATACATGCAACACAAATTGCTAACCCTTGTATAGCTAGATATCTTTTCTTGCTTCAGTATGTGAACCTTTTTCCTTTTCTGTTTCTCGCCAGCTATTAACATCACTAGGCCACCAGCCAATCTGAAACATTTCCTATAAAATATGATCCTAACCCTAACCTCCATGGTATTCCAAATTACACTCAATTAAGCCATAACAACAACATCATAGAGGACAACATGGCAAATAAACATTTGAAGACAAGGCAAAAAATATTGAAATTGAATTTTTTTTCAACTAGAATAACAATAATATATTACAAAGTAAACAAAAGTAAAATACCACTACCAGAAATTGTCAAAATAAAACCTCGAGGAAGTATTTGCTACAGGCATACAGCAGGTGGTGTATCAGTCTATCGGAGAAAATGCATGCCAAAGATCTGAAAAGTGTCCTATGGAAAAGAATACCTTCCATGTTGATTTTGAATGCTTGCTAGTTGACCTGAGCATTTCAAATAATAAACCTGCATGGTCACAGCACAAGTAAATAAATGTAAAGTTAAATGGAAGTACCAGATGTTTGTGTAAAACACAGACAGAAAAAATGTCCATTGAATGAATATGAAAAAACAAATAGAAATGTGTGCCTTGGTTGGAATTGTGATGATGCAGAAATATAAGACATGATACTTGCCATAACGAAAATTCCATAGTTCATTAGTTTCACATAAGTTGACAAAGCAACCAAGTCAAAAAGCTGACTACAAATAAAAGTATAAAACCTAGCACTGCATAGAGCAGAAGAATAAATAGATAAAAATAAAAAAGATAAGATTCTGTCAAAATTAGTTGGCTATAAGAAGCTCAATCATGTACATAAGTTTTGCTCATGAGTCCAACAAAACCACTAAAATCTAAATCCTTGTAACTAGAATTAACACAACTACAACAAAAGTGTGACTCACTGAATCGGAAACGCCATAGGTAAAGAGATATCAAAATGTAGATTATACTAGGCAACTATGTTTCACCATTTCGTAGTAAATTATGAGCCCCATTACCTGCACCGAAAGGGAATGGTTTGACTACCACTAAAGAAAAACAAGTATGGTCCAATTCATTTCATTGCCTCGCACACTCTATGGGATAAGACTGCCGTACATCAATGAATAACACATTCAGCAATAAAAATAAGGAAACCAAGAGCACAATGAAGCCATTGTTTAAGCTAATCGAATAGACTCGTCGAACCAGTCACTAGTACTTCAACGGCAATGCAGCATCCAAGCATCTCGAGTAAAAGCCAAAACCATTTACGATTTTCTACTCCGATAAGAGCTCTAAGCAACTAATTCGTACAGACACGGGATTTCATTTTTCCATCTCCACAAGCAATTCTGCTAGATCCATCCCCAGCAGCAGCAGCAGCAAGCAAGGAAGCAGATCGGGAGCGGAGGGGGGAGAGATAAGAGAGTTAGAGAGCAGCGGTGTTACGGTCTCGTGTGATCTGACGGAAGCTCCGGTGATCCCCGCCCTGAGAGGAGGTGTCCGAGTCCATCGACATGGCGCCGGAGATCTCTCGGCTCCTTCCGGTGACGCCGCCTCGGTTCGCGGCCGAAGGGTGGAGAGAGAACTCCCGGCTTTGACTACGCGCGGAGGATGCGGTGATCGGAGGCTGGCGAGCAAGCGGAAGCGGAAGTCGGAGGAGGGAGAGGGATGTGCCGCGTCCGCGTGCGGGAGGAGGGAGAAATGGGGAAGGCGTGTCTCCAAGAGGTCGTCGTCGGCAGCCACCGGCCGAGGACAATTTACTAGATTGCCCCCCTGGTGCTGCGTTTGACCTGTACCGGAACAACTTCGAGAACTTGGAGCTAGAGGAACAGAATGACTGGGTGTAGCTGATCACGATGACATGTGGGACCTCTGGGAGCTGGGACCCGCCAGTCATTGGTTGCATTCATGTCAGTTTCGCGTGGATCGCAGAATTTTACCGTTCTCATTTGAGACGGAACCGCTTTCCACGTGTCCTTTTCACTTACGCAGCATGGATATTAGAGATAAAAGAAACTAACATAAATTATTGTTTTCCACGTTTTTTAATAAAAAGTCAATGGTATCGAAAAGGAATATAGATCGAATAAAGAGCGGATATAAATACAAAATTGGATTTTTGCTTTCGGTAATGGATATTTTGTTTCCATAAAAGTAACCTACTAGCCATGGTGAAACATAGGGTATATATATTTTATAGATTGATTCAGTTATATATTTTACATGTCATATAGATTATAATCCTTATATATCACATATCATACAAGCACCACATTGCGGGATATACATCTGATAGGAGAGATCACGACCATAATCACCCTCGAGTGTAAACAATAAAAATACAACATGATGTATGATATTATTTTTCCAGATTAACATGAACCTATATAAAATTCAAGATTTATGCCATCATCAGTCTTGGCTGTACACAAACACTTCTTGAATCATTGTTGTCGGTAACAAACACCAACACTCCGTGTGTGTTCCTTTCTAGATTAATAAGCAGTTATTACCGAACAACTAAATGACTTGGATCCTAAAGCCAACATTACCAGCAAGCATTACTTAGGGTGTGTTTAGTTGAGCTGTAGATTCTGAAAAAGCTACTGTGAGTTGTGAGCTATGAGCTGTGGAAAATCTGAGAAACTGTTTGGTTGGAATAGATGTGGATTTATATTTTGGTAGCTCATGATGTTTGGTTATATTATCAATATGCAATTTTGCATGTAAATCATTATAATCATGAAATTTTGTAATGTTTATACTAAAAATATACATTTTTGAATTACACTAAAATAATATATTTTACTAAAATTTCATCTTTTCAAATTTTATATAAACTGGTATGTTGTAATGGTATGGGGGTAATTTTCATTTAAAGTTGAACTGAGAAGTTGTGAAAGTTGGGGTCCCTCATCTTTCAGTTTATACTACGAAAAAGCTGCTGCTTTTTTAAAAGCTGGTTGGCCCTGAAACCTGTTTGGTTTAGCTTCCAGCTTCCTAGCCAGGAAGCTGATTGGAAAAGCTGAACTAAACACACCCTCGGATAAAAGAGAACCTTTTTTTTCTCACAGCTTGTGTACTTGTGTAAAGCCAGAGAGACAGAGGAGGAGGGGGACCGGAGAGGAGTGCCGGCGGCTAGCGCTGTCGCGGCTCTGTGTCGTCTCTACACTCTAGACCTGCCAGCGGAAAATAAAAGGTAGAATCATTTCCTCGAGTCTTATAAAAACGGGTAAAACTCGGTAGAGAAAATTGTGTTGTAAAACTCAGGGGAACGGTTGTTACACGGTTTTAGAGAATTCACAGTTCTTTTTTGCGAAGGAATTCACAGTTTGATTTTACTCTATCTATTATATAGTTGAGCAGCCAAAATGTTGAGTTAGTAGAAATGTAAAATATACTTTTATATGGCAGGACCGGATCAAGAAACAAGATCCGTCCAAACCATTGTTTGTTTTAGTTCGGATTGGACATTTGGACGTCGGAGTTAGTAAAAATTAGCAGTCTGAATTTTCCCGAACATCAACCGTTCTTCATCAAGTCCAAACGCTTGGCGAACAAATTGTTTTGAAAACCGAAACAAAAAAACTAGAATGAGCATCCCGCCCATCACAAGCACAGATCTTTCTTCTAAGCGTACATGAACATGAACTCGGCCTGTACAGAGACAAACACAACGCTGGCTCTCAAGCTCAACGCAGGAAGCAGCGCAAGTCCATCACGCTCAGGACCTTGAACCCGTCCAGGGCGCACCCCATCACAAACCTCGGCTTCTTTGGCGCCGGTGGGCAGTCCAGAGAAGCACCGAAAGCCGTCGGCGTCGAAGCTACTTCGTCTTCCTCCTCCGAGCGGGTTCGCTTCGTCTTCAGGATCCGCAGCTTCGTGGCTTGCGGAGTTCCAGCTTCAGCCTCCTGGATGGTTCTCTTGGCTAGAATTTTCCTCTGGAAACCCATGCTTGGTGACAGAATGCACCCTGCAATTACCAACAAAGGACAATTAGTTAGACACTGGTAACAAAGAGCAAGTGTCAAAGAAGAGGAGAAAGAGTTGTGCATAGTGCATACTAGCAACAGCCTAAGCTAGCCAGAGACCTGCACAGGAATGGATATAACAGAATGACAGTGCCAATGTGCCATGTCCATACTTATAAGCAGCTCAGCAAAGGGATCAGGAAAGATCACTGCAAAGGGGCTGGAAAAGGAAGAAAAAGAAATGCTAGAGAAATGCCAGCACACGAGGGAAGAGAGCTGACCATCAAGGAATCTAAGGAAGTTGCACAAGAAATGAAAAGGGGGGAGCTCTTCATCAGTTCATTAGCGCAACAATTTATCTTCTTTCGATGACAGTAAGGCAAAGATTATTAGCAGGATGCAAAGGAAAGAGGAAAAGTGCTTAATTTGGGAGAGGATGGAGGGAAATTATTCTTACTGAGGGGCACGTGAGCAGGAGCAAAGTGAGCAAAAAAGATAATAAAGGAAGAGATAGGGGGGAAAGAAGAGCTTTGTCTTAGTTAAAAAAGAAATTTAAAGTATGTTCAGTATATGCAAAAGCCAACCAACTATAATTATCCACATTCTGGTGTGTTTTTCAGGGAATCAAATGCATGCTTTAAAGTTAAATGCAAACTTTTTAAGTTGTTCGATGAAACTTTTAGGTGCAACTCATCTTCTTTTCTCCCATGGGCGCAAAGAGGATAGACACATCTTTAACCATAATAATGACGCTGCTGCAATCAAGTAGATGACAAACTATCTGCTCTGAAATATCCCATTACATAAAGCCTGGCTAGGCTGCCTCCCTAGTGTGACCTTTGGGTAATTGAAAAGGCCAAATAAGTCAAACAAATCGTTTGCAGCATGCACTGTTTGAACAAAATTCATACAGCAAATATGACTCAGCTGCTATGTTTTCTAGGTTAAATTTGTACAGTAAAATGTCTCAAAATTCCACCATGGAGTTGCTTCTTTGATCTCTCATACTGGCATCATAAGTGGAATCCTAAAGATACAGCACAAACAAGGCTCTTTCATTCAAACAATTGTGTAAAACAAAGTTTACAGTTTAGTCACTGGTATCCAAATATGAAAAGTGCAAGCTAGTAAAAGAACACCTTTGCCATTTCCCTTTTCTTTCTTAAAAAGGAGGGATATGCAAAATTTCAACATGTTTACAACAATCTATATTTTCATGTTGCTTGGACAGAATTGGCTTCAGCTTTGAAGTTCAGTGAACCTTTCAGATTGTCAAATGGTACTTTCCAGCGCACCCTATCTTTTGGTTTAAGCTTAAAGAGGATGCAGACCTTGTCATTTTTTAAACAATTATAGTTGTTAATTAGCTTTATCATCAAGAGAACACTGCTAATGTAGTATGTACCCTACGAACTCAAATCAGAAAACAGGTGATAACTCCATTATAGTTTGCTCATAGAACTGCAATATTCAGGTATAAAGGAAACCGCTCTTAGGCTGCTTTTTTAGATCATTCTGGCTCAGCCAGTGCCACAGCAAACACAAATACAAAATAAAAAAACGAACAAACTTACAAAAGAAAGTCACCATTCACCACAGTTGAACGGAAGGAAATCTACCAATTTGTGCTAATGTGCTATTATTAATGAAACAATTAAAACTCAGAGACTACAAACTAAATTTCTTTTCTTACCAAGTTTAAAATATACAGGCTTAATTCAGAAGATCTAAATACCTGTCTGAACACAGTTCAAAATAAAAAAGTACATGTCGATACAGATACACCAGTTTCATAGAGCCATCCTTTTCTAAGATTAAACTTTCAGTTGTGTGGGATGCAACTTCATTTGTTTTCAACTTGCTTTGTTAGTAACTTACAAAACTGTAATTGGAACATTAAGATATCGGTAATGTGCTTACTTACAGAAACCACTCAGCAATCAGCAATTTTTTTGTCCTGAGAATCCCCGGCAAGCTCATTTCTCACCACTACCATTGCATACTAACCTCCACAAATCAACATATTGCCGTAGCTCCGGCGGCAACTTAGCCTTCCACGCTGCCATCTCCTCCGGCGCTGACACCACCGGCCCAATCATGGCCACACAACTTTCATCCACATCCATCATCGACACCATGCCATTCCCGAATGCCGCAGTCAGAGCGCGCAAGGTTGCGTCCTTCACGGCCTCGCCGTCCCTCCCCTCCTCCTCCGCCTCCACACATCCCCCACCGCAGTTCACCATCACCCTCCCTCCGGGCGCCACCATCGCGCCTATCCGCCTCCATGTCTCCGCTTCTTGTAGTTCCGGAAGCACGCTCCCGTTGGCGAAAAGGTCCACCAGCGCGCCTCCGAAGCTTCCGGGCACGGCCTCGGCCTCTAGCGCGTCGCCGACGTGGATGAACAGGCGGGCGGCGTGGTTCTCCTCGAGCTCTGCGAGGCCAAAGAAATCGCGGGAGACTGCGATTACGGCGGGGTCGATCTCCCAGCCGTGGACGGAAAGGTCCGGGAAGAGCTGGAGTAGGGCGCGGGCGGCCGAGCCTGCGCCGAAGCCGAGGACGGCGAGGGAGGGGTGGGGGAGAAGGGGCGGGAGGGTGGCGAAGACGTCGAAGTAGGTGGAAGTGAGGGGGCAGTGGGGACGACGAGGGAAGGAGATGGAGTGGATGTTGCCGGGGGCGTCGAGGAGGAGGAGGCGGGCACCGGCAAGGGGGTGGCCGACGGCGCGGGGGGAGACGTCGGCGACGCGGATGTGATTGTGTGGGGAGCGGACGTCGGCGACGAGCTGGAGCTCGTCCGGTAGAGGGTGGGGACCGGAAGTTCTTGCGGCGGCGGTGCGGACGGTGCTGGAGCGGAGGCGGACGATGAGGCTCGGGAGCGGAGGTGGAGCAGGGGCCGGAAGCGCTATCATCGTCGTTTTCGAGCAGAAGCGGCAGAAAAATGTAATTTTATATGTTATACCCCATAAGGCCCATATGACAATTGGATCCGAGAGAGGTATCAATACATCCAGAGTAGATAAAAAAGTGAAGGCGGCCTAATTTCATGTATGAAATCAATTTTTATCTTAAATTGTTACCTCTTAAAACATGGATCACTTTTTCAAGTAGTTTTTTTTATGTATTATGTCTGTATTTCCAAAACATTGGTTGTATTGTTAGCCATATGCTCGACGGTTCTCTAGTTCCTCAACATCGTCCATCGGCTCCATCGGACGTGCATGTTATCGTTGTTCCGTTATGTACAGCCGATGTTGCCTAACTTCTTGGACCACCATATAACTAGACCTCAAACAACCCCAAATGGGTGTAATATGAATCTTTACCGATGATGAGAGGCTGTGAAAGATTAAGTATATGATTAGTATTTTACATTCAAAAAATTAAAAACGAGAAGAAATATCAAAAGAGTAAATTATAGAAAATCTCTTATACTAAATAATATTTTATCAGTTATCAGATAAAAACAATATTTCAACAAATAAAGTGATATAATATCAATTTTCTAGCCACGTGTGACGTGCCCTCTGCCAGCCCAGCCGCCCTGGCAGCCTCTCCCCCACGGCCCCACCCTTGCCCTGTCTGTCATCGCGACGAGCCGACGCGACCGGGACGCAACGCACGTAAGCCCGATTCCACCCGGTCTTTCCCTCTTCCTCCCTGATCCCTGCCTCCTCCCTCTGCTGCGTTTCCCCCACACGGCTGTGCCGGCGAACCCACCCAACCAC
>KE372804.1:267539-285730 GCA_000418225.1 Zizania latifolia | reverse complement strand
GCCCTCCTTCCCCGCCCGGAGCTAGCTAGGGGCTCCTGCGGCAGCGCTTCCCCCCTCTCTCTCTATCCCCATCCCGCGCCGCCGTTCGGTGCCCCGCGCTCGCTGTCCAGCGCCGATCCGGCGGGCTCCGAAACCCTAGGGTCTCTCCGCGGCAGGTACGTACCGTCCCTTCTCGTGCCCCTTCTGTTTCTCTGTTCGTTCGGTTGGATCGGGACGGGCCGCGCGTCGCTCCGCCTGGGCCTAGGCGTGTAGATCTGCGTTGGCTCGGCGGCGCGATCCGCCCGGGGCTCGAGGGAGTGCTTCGGGGAAGGCGTTGGCCCGGTCGGATTCTGTCTGTTTCCGGTTGCCGTGAGCTGATTTGGTCTGCGTCGGTTACATTGGTAGCTGTGTCGCCGGGGAAAACCTTCTGCGGTAGCTCCGCACTTTGTTTCAGCTGCGTGCAAGTTGTTCTGGGCTTCTGGCGTCCGGCTGCAGCTAGTGCGCAAGTACAGTGTGGTGGAAGCGTTGCTAGCGGTGCATATTTTTCTTTTATTTTCTGTATCAATGCTGCATCTAGCCAATCCGAATGATGGAGCTGTAGTTATTTTGATTTCCTTGACGGAAAAGGTTGATGTTATTCCATCCAGAAACACCTTGTACATGCAACTGTGCTCAGTGGGTGAAAGTCATCTACTTCTTCAGCAGCACTGTTCTGTTGGACATGTTGAATAACTATGTATCGCGTGCCATTTACTGTTATATTGTACTGTTCCAATGTGCCACAGCTGTAGTCATACAATCTCTGATGAAAAATACTGATTTGCTGGTTTATATTTTGTCATCGCTGCAATATTCATTCACCCAGCACAATCTTGTTAATTCACAATAGAAACTGACAATAGTTCATTTGGGAGAGGAAACCATTTTTCACACATACAATATGGCATGTAGAATTTGCAATCATTTTATGTACTGCTCATTGCTGGGCTTCATCATGTTAATTGTTCAGCTCACCCTTTTCTTGTGTTAAGTCCAGTCTTGGTATGACAAACAAGTTACGGGCAATTTCGTTGTTCAGTTATAACTTAGCAACCTTTGCCATAGCCTATCTGCTCCTTATCTTACTAGTTTGATTGGGTTGCTGTCAGCTTTTGATCCAGAGGCTTTCAATTGAAAAAAACTTGAAAATTGCCCATTATGATATCTAGTTGTATTACTAGACTATTACTCCTATGCTTGTAACCTTAATATTAAGTTATGGCATCAACATTTTAAGTATGCCTGATGAATTTGTGATAAGCAGCTAGTTACCACTTACCAGTGTAGTGTTTGTGCGCTGTCTACAAGTGTTAATTTCACATACATGAGTTAACATCCAATCATGAATTTTCTTTTGATGCTGTTCAAGTGTTCATGCAGGAACTATGAATCATCAACAGCAAATTGTGCCTCCTAGGGCTTCTGCCAATGGATTTCCCCATCGGAAGCTTGATAGGGAGGGTAGTGGAAGGCAGGACAGTAAAACACAGTTGCTGATGTCTTCATCTGGTGGTTTTAGCATTTCAGGTGAACCTCATGCTTTATTTTATATTGTTTTGTATTTGAGGATATTGTGCTTTGTGGATGATGTTTCATTTGGATTTAGAAATTGGAGACAAACTAGGGCATGGATGCCCTTCCAGGGATCGACTAATATATGTTATGACACAACTTATTGGGCATCATGTGGATGTGCATGTCAAAAATGGCTCTATTATCTCTGGAATATTCCATGCAACGAACTCTGACAAAGACTTTGGTACACATCTCTTTTTCATATATTATCTGGCATTACTGGTTAGAGGAAGCAAGTATCTGTCTTTTTGTCGCATTCTGTGTATACTTAACACCAAGATTTTTCTGCAGGAATTGTCATGAAAATGGCACAGGTGATAAAGGATGGTTCTGTCAGGGGACATAAAAATGCTGTTGATGTAATAAGGAAGCCTGAGACCATGATAATACCAGCAAGGGAGCTTGTTCAAATTCTTGCCAAGGCATCATTTGTCATCTCTATTTTTCTGCTTGTTTACATTCTTGTCACAAAATTAATCTAGTTGCCATTATTGATATTTGGTTTGTTTTGTCACTGTTTTTTGTGAGTACAATGGATGTGCCTTTTGATTGTACTGACAAGTCATGATCTATTATCCAATTGATGCTTTCTTTATGTAGTAACTATCTGTTGTAACTGTCAGGACGTAGCACTTGGTGGAGATGAGCTGCCAAAAGGTCCTTCCCATGACAAAAGGAAGGACTTAATGATAGATTCTGCAATTTCTCGCTCTCATTATCCTGAAGAGAGGGAGCTTGAGCGCTGGGCACCAGATGAAGGGGATTCAGAGTGCATCGAATTGGAAAAATTTGACAGGAAGGGAAATAGGTAAGGCCATTTAGATGTTCTATCAATCAATCTTAGCTGTAAAATTAAGCTGGTTATGAAATAAGAAATCACATATATTGATTTACTTGATAACCTAGTGACTGGAATCCATCTTTTATCATGCCAACTGTTAGCAATCTTCACAGGGATATCACCCTTATCAGCTTCCACTACTTGTTTCATGCTTTATGACTGGTTCCTTATGGATTCCATAACATAGATATCACCACATGTGTTGTTCATGTACTTAAAATGTGTTATACGGGGTTTGCTAGTATATGACTGTTGAGTGTATGCACTTTTTTGTCAAGTTAATCTGTTAATGTCCTGATTTTCTTGAATCTGTATGGAGTGGATCACCAGGACACATTTGTAACATGCATGGAAATATGAACTGAGAACAAAAGGTTTATGTTGGAATTGTTTTTTGCTGCCATCAGCATTTTTTTGGTTGAATTTTTTGGAATATTTTACATGGGAAGTATGTACTATTGTAAAGCATAGCTTTTGTGTTAGCTCCTGTTCTTCTGTTCTATATATTAGCATGAGTATTGACTGGTAACAATCGATATGGTGCTAGGAGCTGGGACCAGTTTGAAACTAATGCAGCTTTGTTTGGCGTAAAGAGTACTTTCAACGAAGAACTTTATACCACAAAGCTTGAGAGAGGTCCTCATATGAGAGAGCTTGAAAAGCATGCTTCAAGAATAGCTAGAGAAATAGAGGGAGAAGATACAAAAGATATTCATCTTGCTGAGGTAAGCCTTTGGTCACAGACTCTGGTCCTTTAGCTCAGTAATATACGCGGATTGTTTTGGTATGAGATACAAACACCTTGTGGCTTAAAAGATAGTCTCAATCTGTGTCCACTAACAATTTTTCACTTTTCTTTCCCATTTGTGGGACTAATGGAGGGTGAAGAAAATATTAGCGAGTGCATAAATATTATAAAACAGAAACTCATGTGCAACAGTTATCTTGTTAAAACATCTAAAATGTTGATATTCTTTTTGCAGGAAAGAGGCTTATATTTGGATGATGACTTAGACCATGATGAAGAGATAAAATATTCAGCAGTGCGCAGAGATACTGACAATACCAAATATAAGGCATCTACAAATGTCTCCAGCAATACAAATCCAATTGATTCACTCATCAGGGCTGGTAACACTGATCCCAAGTCTTCGTTGGCATGTCCATCAACAGCGGTAAGGAAGTGGAATGACCTTGCATAACCTATGCAGTATCTTTAAGCAATGCATTTAATTTTAAAACTTTGCTAATCTTCTTGGCTGTGCAGGATGAAGAATCATCTTCCCATGTATTCGACACCAATTTGTCTACCACTTTTCCAATTAGCAATGTTAGCCAGCTAGCATCTCATTCCCAGCCAAATAAGCATTTGTCCATTGATGAAAGCAGGTACCAAATCCTTCTCTGCATTGGCTGCAAGCTTTGTTTATTCAATTTACATGCAAAAAATTGCATGACACATCTTATTACCTTGCAAGCTGCAATATGGTTTGAATTTGGATGCATGGTATATTGGTATTTGCTACAAGTATGAGCTACCATGCCCTATGATAAGCGTTCCTTTTTTATGCTTTAACATCAAGTTAAAATGACATGAACCATCGGGAAGTGTTCCATTATATTGATTAAAGTTTTGTCAAGTACGGCTGTTCATTTTGTTCTAAAAAAAGTATGGCAGCTCTTTTTTCTATTTTTTACTCCATCAAGGGCTTGAAAAAACATGGGCTCGACAAACTTGAGCTCAAATTGAGCCAATCTTCTAGAATTTGTTGTAGTAAACTTTTCAGTAACTCATTATGAAGTGTGCTTTGTAAACTATTTATCATAGTAACTAGACGATTAGCTTTGGCATTAGAAATATTGCATATAGTTTACTCTTAATTGTACAGTGTGATTTTAAACTGAAGAAGTTTTCTTATGGTAAACCTCACTGCTTAATATATAATTTTAGCAAGCCATGGCAACTCAGTTCCATGGTCAACCTCAACATGTTCCACCAGGATGCAAGTTGTGGCTTGATCTAGGAACAAATGTTACTTGGCATTTTGGAAGCCAATTTCTGTGAATGCTATGATGTTTCCCAATTATGCATGTGAATATGTGACTTATTACAATCCAACCTGTGTTAATGTGATTAGTTTTTGGTATTTGTTTTCTTCCAATGGACCATTATATGACTAGTTTCAAAGTTAGCATAAGAGAATGATGTTACCACAGTGATGGCAATACCATTTGATATTGTAAGATATTGTTGACACATTATTGTTAACCACAGGTTGGATGACAAACTGACCAAAGATAGTAGTGGTGATAGGGGCACAAGGAATTTTCAAACTGAGAATACTGTAAGCTACCTTCTGTGTCATCTTATTAACATGATTCATGCACTATTTCTTTCACACTGGAATTCAACATTTTTCTTTCTAACAGATATCCGAAGGTGGTAGACTGTCAATTTCTGAAGGTTGGTTATGGATTTATTCATTAGTTTAAACTTTAAACATATATCATTTATTGTGATCATCTGTGATTCTGTGTGTCATTAGTTAGTGCTACAATATTTCTTGGTGATTATTGTGATTTGGATCCTCTTATGGTAGTGTTTTCCTTCTGTGAGCTTGTTTAAATGTTTGATTATAAGCCAAGCTAACCCCCTATTTGGTCGTACTAACAAAGTGCAATCATTATATCAAACTAACCAAAGTAAATGTTATCCGTATGTGTGTTTAGCAAGTAGCACTTCGATAATTTGTAGAAGGTTGTTTATCTGAAGATGCTTTGCAGTGTTGTAAGTGATTTATGGTTAGGACTTTTAGTCTCACCACTGATCTATTTTTTACAGATGAATCAGTGATGTAATCAATTGGATTTTGTATCTTCCTACACTTGCATGATTTTGGAGTACATAACTTTTTCAACTGAAGTTATGATACTGTGCTAATCATTTGTCAGATTTGGAAGGACCATCTTCAAGCTCGCATCCTTATGAGCCTTCATCTTCTGGTCAAGGAAAGAAATCCTCAGAAAGCCTACCATCAGATTCTACTCTAACTGGCAAACCTTTGGCTGAATATGTGAACTCCCAAAGACCTGGTAGTTCTACATCATCAACATCTGAGCTCATTGCTGGCGCTGCAAACTCAGTTGCATGTGCTCCAGGCTTGTCCCCGAGCTCTTCAATGGGCTCTCTTAGCTCAGAAAAATCATCTTTGAACCCAAATGCTAAGGTATGGCTGAGAAATTTATGTGTATTATGTTTGGCCCCCTTTTGAGCTTGGATGTTGATGAGCATCTATTCTTTTGATCATTTGTGTGTCAAGGCAATGACAATTTGTATTTTAAACCAGGAATTCAGGCTGAACCCCAATGCTAAGAGTTTCACTCCAACTTCTTTGCGGCCACCACATCCTCCAGCATCTGATGGAGCATACTACTATCCTAATAACATGCCTACAGCACCTCTTGGACCTGCTGTACCTGGCATGGGGGTGAGTACTTTTTTATTCCTTTTATATTTATAAGAACTTAAAACGGAATTCAGACATCCAAATAGTGGCTTGAATTATCGATATAATTACATGTATGATGTTTTGTTTTCACAAAGCATCGTGGTACTGGTTTGTTGACAGAAGGCACTGATAAGTAGTACTTTCATATAAAGTTTAGTTGCCTACTACTCTGGCCATTTTTTGGTGCAATAATCCTTATTGGACACCTTTTCTTATTGTGTAGCACAACAATTTCCAATCATCAATTATTAACTAGAATAAATTAACTTTGGACTTGAAGCAATTGTGATTTTACGGGGAAAAATGTTCTGGTCATGCTTCGAATTATGCTCTGATTCTCGATGGGACCATCTAGTATTCCTGAAGTCAGTGGTGTTAGGATTTTGTTTCTTTTTGTTTTGTAGATTTAATGGGTGGTACATTTATAATGTTGGGTGATAACATCTATAGGAGGTTGTGGTTCTGCTTTGGGATTGTCTTAAATTTTTCATTACATCAGCGATGCTTCTGAACTTGTAAATTGTATGTATACAATTGCCTTATTGCATTTATATATTATATAAATGGAATTGCAGTTTCCACCGGCCTATGGTGGCCAGCCTATGGTGTACAGTGCTCAGCCTGGACCTTCGCCCCAAGGTTACATGCATCCTGCTGGGCCGCAGGTGAGAAATCTTACTTGTAATGAAAATCACTATTCATTCCAGTCTCTACATCTCTTGATGCCATGTGTTTGACTGTTTGCTAATCCTCCATCCAAAGTACTGTTATGCTTAATGTTCTGGTATTTTCATTTTACGGATTACGATGCTTTGCTATGCTTAATGTTCTAGTATTTTCATTTTACCATGATGTGTGTTCTAGTACTTCTATGCTTAATGTTCTGGTATTTTCATTTTACGATGCTTTGTTATGCTTAATGTTCTAGTATTCTCATTTTACCATGCTTTGTGTTCTAGTACTGATATGCTTAAAGTAGGTACTACTACTTTATAGTCACTTGTATTATCTATGCCATGCTGTAATCTATTTTGATCAAGTAGCTATGTATCTTTTAAAACTTCAATCTTTTGTATGCTTGTAACTCTTATTTCTTTTTTTACACGCTACTAAGTTCCAAGCAGGTTTTGTCAGATCGGTTCGCATGATGTTCATCTTGGATCTATTTTTTTTTAATAAGTCATGCGATATATTGATTTCTTTGAATAAGTTATTTCTGTGCTAAGACATTCCTTTTGTTTCCATTTGCAGTATGGGCAGCAGATGATGATTGGGCAGACTCGCCCGGTTTATTATTATGCGCCTGTAAGCCAACACAATTGTTTATCAACCCTTTCAAGAGATTGTTGTACATCCAACATCCAGCGTGGGAGTACAACAATCTTAGCTCTGTACGAAATCCCATCCTGATTTTTTTCAACATCTTTTTTTTTTGCAGGATATGCAACAATACAGAGGAAGAAACTTCTAGGTAGACAATTTTGAACTGCTGCCTAGTGGTTGCAGTGATCCTGGTCGATGGGATGCTAACAAGACCAGACCGCTGTTGGGATAAGAAAGAGCTGGCCATGATCTCAATCTCAAACACCAACCGCGTGTTGCCAAGACGAAGCACAACCCATTGTTGCTCAACAGTGCTAAAGTCTGGAGCTGGGTGACTGGAATTTATTATTATTTATTTTACAGACGTGGTGTTGTAAATTAAATTGCTGGTCGTTTGTGACCCTTGAAATGGCACTCATAAACGTGTGACCGTTCCTTTTTTTTGGATTTACATGTTTCGAGTAACTACACCTTGACTGTCACCTTGATTCACATAAAATCGTTTGATGCTGTGGCGACACGATCTGCATGGCAGCCGAACGCAGTTAAGCAGCATCCATTTGAGTGCAAGGGTCCATGATTGAACGCTACATGATGGTTTTCGCATCGTCTGATCTGCAGAGCGGAGCTATTTCATAATAAGGGCCTATTTGGTAGATCTAGATTCACAAATAATGAAATTTAGTAGGAATGTACTATTTTGTCCCTTAGTTATATTACGCTTTATTTATTGACATACTTTAATATAACTATACCACAATAATAATGTTTTGTATTTTTAATCATAAATAATTCATATTACTAAAAAAATGGAGGGAAAAAACATATTGGAATACAATCCAACAATCAAAAAAATACATACATTTCAGTAGTTTTTCCACGATTAGCAGCATACGATAATTCGACACAAGCGTAGCGAAGTCATACGATATGGACATCCAAAATAACACGAGCAGCATCGCAATTTTTTTAACAAATGAGTCATATCCTCACAAAATGATATGCCCTCGTAGTACGCGGGCTTGGCAGTAGCTGTAGCCATCCTTCCTCAAAAGCAAACTGGTTAATCGATTAACGCTTCAAGACAACAAAATGAGCAGGTGCTCGCTGTAAGAATGTGACGCTTCCTTGGCGCAGCTGCTTTTAGTGTTAGCTAATTCATTGGCTCCAAGTTTTGGCTTCACAGACCAATCCATTGCAGCGCTTCAGTTTGCTCTCCGTTCCTTCAGTTATATCTCCTTGCAGCTATAATTTCTCTTGCTAAAATGGTAGTTTTCAATCAGCTATGTCTCCCTGTCTAAAACAGAGATTTTCTTCTCGTACCTTTCTGAAGAATGTAGCCAGTAGCAGCAGTACCAAAAACTCCTGCAAGCACGCCAACAGTGTTTGACAATCCAAGGAAGTACCCCCCCTGCATTTTTGTGTGACATTGTCTAGTTATGCACTTAGTTGATGAGATCAAAAGTCAAAATAAGCAACTTAACACCAATAGTACATTTTTTTTCATAATTCTTCATAGAAGCTAAGTTCTAGCTATATATGTACAATTGTGACCAGAGTGATCCAATCCCAGCACTTACATATTAGCATTAATGGATTGCTATTTGTGTGAGAGATCAATACATACTGATGCTTTCATAAATCTTCGAATCTTTAATTTATAACACCACCGATGTTCATGATTTCACCTCACCTGACAAAGGACATCCAACAACTGCCTGCAATTCTAGCATATTGGTTGTCATTAACAACCACAAATGACAACACCTCAAAATCTCACTGAGCCCTCTTAATACTTCCGGTAGAAGCACATTGGTGATTGGTGATTTATTTATCGCCCAACAACAAAAGAAAAAAAATTCTATTTCAATTTTCAACGCTTGATCAACTAGAAACATCACATAGAAAAAACTATCCCCAATTTTCAGTTCACGGTGGTGCATATCATAGAAGCAGGGCTAGCCAACGAATCATCAAGCGCATAACAATTCATCACCAAAGGGGGGCACAGTAGCGTGTGCTTACCGAGAGTGGTGGGGGTGTCATAGAACACGGTGGAGGCCTGCACGACGGTGGCTCGGACCGTGGTGGCGCACTGGTGCCCGAGTCGACGCCGACGTTCATCTCCACCTCAGCAATCACCACCGGCCCACCGCCCGAGCCTGAAGGAACTAGAGACATCGGTACCAGAGCCGCCGCTCCAGCGCCACCGCCCCATACTTGCCCTGCCGCCGCCCTCGAGTTGCCTTGCCGCCGCTCCAGCACCGCGGCACCTGAGTTTCCCTGCCGCTGCTCCAGCACCGCCGCACCCGAGTTGCCCCGCCGCCGGTCCAGCGCCGCCGCCGCCGAGTTGCCCTGTCGCACGCCCTAGCCCAGTCACCCTTCGTTTCATGTTGCGTCTGTTCTGTTTTGATGGCAGAAAGGAGAAGCGAATCGGTACAATAGTAATGGCACGTGGGTAAATATCGTAGAACTCCACGGCTGCTCTTAAAATTTCATTTCGCAATTTCATTTCGCAAAGCACTCTAAGAGATACTAAAAAAACCTAGAGCAGCATCCGAGATCTCAATTTTTTTATTAAAAACATGGAGCAGGATCTGTTTGGCTACAATTTTCTAGAGCGAAGTTAGAAAATGGGGAGCGGAGTAGTGCCAAACACCCCCAAATCTTCTGGTTCTAAGGCTCCCAGCATTTGGTTCAGTTAAGATAGAGGTACTAACGTGGTATTAGGGGCAAAAACTCTAATCCATGCATGAAGGCCTCTAGTAGGGTTCTGCATTGTGCTGTCGTATTTAACTATGATTAGGGAATGACTGATCATGACGTAAACTACCATCGAATTTTTTGTTTTAATAATATATTTTTTATTTAAAATTTTAAATCTGATACGTGGATTTCAAAAATTACAAAAATAACCTTCTGTCGGACTATGGTCTGTTAATCTAGGGCGGATCGGCCTAAATCGGCAGTCCATCTGTCGATCTAGGCCGATCGGCATACATCGACGTCGACAGATGGTCTGTCGATCTAGACCTAGATCGATAGACCATCTATCAATCTAGGACAGATTGACCTAGATCGACAGTTCATCGGCCGACAGAATCCTGTGCCTATCGATCTAAGCCGATCGACCTAGATCGGTAGATGGTCTGCCAATCTGTCCTAGATCGACAGATCATAGCCTGACAGAAGCCTATTTTTGTAATTTTTAAAATCCGCATACCAAATTTAAAATTGTAAATGAAAACTATATTATTAAAACAAAAAACTCAACTACCATCACTCGTTTTTTTGGTCACATGACAGCCACAAATTAACTATCCATTTATACAGTTGACTATCTAAAAGGAAAACCAGTCATTTTTTTGCGTGCGAAGTACCACTTTCCCCTCCTATTTAGGAGCCCAGCACAGTTTTCCATTCTATTTCACTAAACCAATATGGGTTCTTTTACACTTTCCCTCACGGTAGAGGTTACAAAAAAGATGCTATACCAGCTTAACAGGTCATCGAAATTAGTAAGCGAACATGATAACACTAGACATTAATCTGCCAGCAAAATGCTGGAGCATTTCAGGAGAAAAGCTGCATGACGAACGGTTACAGCTATCTACCGTAGCACAAGCGAGTTGTCAGATAAATGTTTTACGCACCAGCTTATAATTCAAACAGTTTGCCCCTCAAACTATTAACCACAAATTTAGTTCAGTGAACAACCTCAAATAAACTCAACTAATTAGACATGCAAGATGTCAACGTTCAGATGTAACTCGGGATACATAACACTGACAAATAGACAATTCAGAGCGTTAGCTAGAGCAAAATTCGAAGACCTTGGAAGGGCCAGAATGCAACACTTGCTCAGCACAAAACATCTTTTGAACAACTCCCCTCTAGTAGTCTAGTCACCCTTCCGGCGGAAGGAGCATCCCTCAGTGAGTCTGGCCTTTCCTCCTGTGGGCTGGCAGAGCACAGTTTGGCAGCCTGGGCACACAACAACAGTCTGGGAGTGGCTGAACACAGTTGTTCTGCAATACAACAATTACATTTTGAATGTGAGACTAACAAGCTATAAAATAGTTACTAAGTACAAATCTAATCAAAACCAAGGCTTAACATGTAAGTTGCAATACAGTGCCTAAAGATAACAAATTTATTACATAATGCTTTGCCTCGGGTGTCTGGCCCAAGGAGAAAACTCGGACACCCCACTAATTTATTCGACATCTAACTTATCCAGAAGAGTCCATTATCCACGTCAACTTCATTCATAACCACATACTCATGCAATCCCCCATCTCTCTTGATGAATTCCAGCCAATGCAACAAACTATCATCAAATTTGTTTGGGCAGGGCAAGAAAACCTCATCCTACTTCACTCCTCTCTCTCGGTCCCTCTCCAGCACAGCCTTGCCCTCTTCCCTCTTTTACAACTAGTGCTCAACAAAAACTTAACGCCATGGCTGCAGAGTTGTAGCTCACATGAAGGCTGTCCCTCTCCTCCAACCTAATGTGCATGTGTCATCAACATCGCTGCTTCTAAGCCCTTGGGTTTTCATCCATGTATCTCTAGTGTTCCTTTGTTGTGTACTAGTTTCTCATATATTTATTTTCAAATGTTTTAATGACAGCACTTTTTGTTTCACAACGTATAACTTGATGTTTCACTAATGGTCAACTGAATCATTTGACCATCCAATTTTTTGGCCTGGATTGGACTTCCGGCGTCTAGTCTTATCCAGTCTATTATTCCCAGTTTCATGCTAATATGATAACTACCATTTAGGATAAGATGATAACTACCATGCCAGCCCATACAACATCGTCTTTGCAAGCAACTACACCCTTATACATCAAGGGTTGCAAGCACAAGAAGAAGCAGCATGTACAACACCACTCAGTAATTAATTTTCACTACCAACACATCATAGCATTTGCACATCTCTACAAAGAGACACGACAAGCACATAATTGCCAGTGGGTAATAAAGATCAGCAAACAAGCTAACTTGGCTGCAGCAAGATATATCTTAGCTTTCAAGTGGTCTAGCACTCTAGCTAGCAAGCAATCCAAATTAAAATGGCTAATTTTCACGATGGAATCCAAATACCTTCGGCCAGAATATACAAATACCTCAGTTGCAAGAATAATAATGGATGCATGGTAGGCTACGGATAATCAAAGCAGAGTAATGCAGTTGTTTGAAACAAAATAAGATGATTCAGGGCGAAGTGTTATTACATGTTGAAGCATCCCTGGCACTTGACATCCTGCAGTACATCGGACTAGGTTAGGGCAGAGCGAAACAAAGAGAAAAAAAACAGCTCTGGCGACTGTTAGAACAGGAGCGGCATGCAACAGAACCGTGCGGGGGAAGGACTCGTACCATGAAGAAGGAGTTGGGGGACTGCACGAGGCGCTTCTTCTTGTGCTTGAGCTTCTCCAGCTCCGCCGGAGGGTTCAGAAGGTCGATGTCGTTCTGCAGCACCTGCGCCACGCCGCGCATCCAAAACGGAAGAATTCGTCAGATCAGTGGCGACGCCGCCGGCACAGAGAGAGAGAGAGAGAGGCCAAATCGTATCGGCGAAGGAGAGGGGGTGGAAGGACGCAGAGGGAAACGAACGGAACGTACCATCTTGGCGAGCACGACGGCGGCTTCTCTAGTCGGAGGGGAAGGAGAAGCCCTAGGCGGCGGCGGCAGCGGCGGCGCTGCGTGGAAAAAATTGACCAGGACAGTAGGGTTTCGGGTGGTGGGGGTGGTGCTGGTTTTATAGACGGATCTGGTGAGTCTGGGCCGTCCGATCGGGATGTCGCGTTATCTCGGCCTTTGGTCGAGTAGCGAAACTATTCTACTGGAATCCGACTACAAAACTGCTCTTTGTGGATGGGCGTTTTTTAACCGTCCTTTCAAAGAGACAGCCTGCAATTTATACCAGTTTTACCTAAAGTGCATAGCAAGAAAAAAAATCGAAAAGCGGTTCCACCTCACGGGATTACCTAAGTTGTATAGCCTGTGATATCTTGTTAAGTTGTAATTTGAATTTTAAAGTAAGCTTGTGATATCTTGTTATGTTGCTATTTGGGTGTTAAGCCTGCCTATTTTATTATGTGATAGAAATAATTCACTCTAGATTAAAATTTGTAGTATAGTACATTTAGACATGTGCTTCTAAGACATAGTTTGAGAGGTTAGAATATTAACCTATTCATGTGGATGGACAGAGATTTGAGTTTAAAATCAGGTGAAATAGACCGTGATCTCCACCTACCAAATATAGCCTAATATTTTAATTTTAGGGTTTTGTGAAATTTGAAAAAAAAATCTGTCCGGACTGGCCCAAAAAGATTGAGCTCGAGCCCATCCGCGAACTGAACACATTACCCATCCCCTGCAGCCGACCCCGAGCCGCTCCACGCCACACGCCCTTCTCTTTCCTCCTCGATTCGATTCGGCTTTGCCGCTAGGGTTCTCGTCGATCCGTCTCCCACCCCGTACCATGGCGGACGAAGCTAACCGAGCTGTGAGTGGCCCCGGATCTCGCTGCGGCGGGCGTGTCCTTTCTGGGTTTTCTCTGAACGCCGTCTCCTCCTCTCGGTAGCGTTGAGGGTTCTAACTCTGTTTGCTTGCCGCGACGGGCGCAGGCTTTCGTGGAGCTGCAGGGCCGGATGATCGAGACCACCGGGAAGATCAAGCAGGTCCGAGCTCGCTGCCTTCCCTCCCCTCTGCCCCCCTGTCCCGTGGAACTAGCCCATTCTGCATCTGAACCTTTGCCATGCATCTCCAATGTTTGATTGCTGCCCTGGGTCTTGTTTTGTTTTGTGGATTGGAGTCCTTCAAACTGGTGTGATTTTTGTAAAACTTTATGTATAAAAGTTTCTTAAAAAACTAAGATAAATCTATTTTCAACTTTATAATAGTTAATACTTACTTAATTAATCGTAAGCTAATGATCCACTGCGTTTTCACATGGCCTAGTTTGTCTTAACAAAAGCTTTCATAATGTTGTACAACATTTTGTTGAATTTATTCAGAGGAATTGAGTAGTTAAAGTTATGTCTTATTGGCTTTTGTGACTGGAGGGAGTATGAGTTAGCACTTTGATTGGCATAATGTTATTATATTGTTTTTGCCCTTTTGCAACATGAGAAAATATTTACTGTAAATAGGGAGAAATGCTCTGAATTTTATTGCCTTGTGGGGTTTCAAGCTTCATCGATTTTGTGGTAGCTATCCAAATGGCATATGTTTCTTTCAAGCTTTGTGCTAGCTATCTCTATGGATTTCACTGAAACCCCTGCTCCAAGCTTTGTGAGAACTATCAATATGGTGGAAGTTTCTTTCTAGAATTTCCTATGTAATCCATGTTATAGGTGCCAAAAATCCATGTTATAGGTGCCAAAAATTCTTGACATAATCTCGATTATAACAATGCTGTTTTTATATCAGTTGCAAACTCAGATGCGTTCTAAAGAGGGTGAAAAAAAGCGTGCTTACCTCACACTGGAGGAACTTCGGCAATTGCCAGATAATACAAACACTTACAAGACTGTTGGTAAGAAAGAATTCTCTTTCACTGTATAATCATGTTTTGCCATCTGAAGCCAAGGAAACCTATGCCCCACTTTTTTTTCTGGTCTTGTGTCAAATACCAACTCCTTTTGTGCTAACTTGCTGGTACGGCAATACTGTCAAACTGATCTCTAGTACTGAACGATGGAACTTATTGATGAAGATACATTCTTAATTGGAGCCATTTATAGTTGGTTCAAATTATTGTCTATATTCTAACTTATAAGGGATCTCTAAGTCAATAACCATGTCATGAAATAATTCAATCAGAAAGTTGTGCTTCAGGTAACTGATCTTAATACCTGCTTCATGTACTTGATCATAGTTTGCAGTAAATATTTAGTCATTCTGTAGCTGAGGAGAAAGTCCAGGAACCTTCATGCACATTGTGCCTTTTATGGTTACCTTGTCAGTTGACCAGTGGGCAGTGGTGACATGTGAATAGTGGTAGTGGGCTCCTTTGGAATTTTGTGGCTGCAGCAGATGATCTTAAACATCCACTACAATTTATTAGTTAAATTATCTTATACATTCACTATAATTTAATAGTTGCATTATCGTAAACATTAAATGCCTTCGGTTCATCAATGAGTCTGTGTCTTGCTTTATGTGATTACTGACCACTTTGTGATTCAATGTTACCATTCATGATGATGTAATGAATGACATGATGAAAATCATGCAATGGGATTATTTAGCAGAATTAATATTTATTCGAAGTATATCATCCAATTTTGCGTCAATATTGATTATTTCTTAATTTCTGGTTTTGATGGCTTCTCCTGTTGTTTGCAGGTAAAGTGTAAGTAAATCAAGATCACTTCTGCCATGGAAAGTTAATTTCGTGCTCTTGTGTATGTGGCACGCTTTAGTAACGATGCCATATGTTTTCTTACCTCCATTTTTATATTTCTAGGTTTATTTTGGAACCAAAATCACTCCTGATAAATGAGCAAGAGCAAAAGCTTAACGACAGTGAAAGTGCAATAACATCAATGCAGGTATGTTCTTGACACTCTAGCTGTGTTGAAATTTCAAATCGGAAGAGCGAATTCCTAATGCTTTTTTTAACCATACGAACCAGACTTCCAAGGAATATCTTGAGAAACAATTGGCAGAGGTGGACAACAACATAAGAGAGCTACTTCTTCAGGACCCTGGACTTGCACGCCAGATTCTCTCCATGACTGTTCAGTGAAAAGCAGCCTTGTCTATCTTCGTGGATTTATTTCGTTGGATGTGATGCTAGAATTTGATAATTCAGCTCAACTTATTACTCTTTGCCCCTTTTGAGATGTGTCCTGGGTGTGGTGCTTCCCTGTAATCGGATTGTGCACAATACTTGGCCTTACATCCATGGATTTTGTTAGTTATGGGGTGAACAATACTTGGTCTTGCGTTAATCTCTCAAGGGGTTGAATTTTCAGGAATCGAGGGAATTATTTAGTGTGTCTAAATCAGAGCTTTCTACATGTCTGAACAACTTTCCTGTCAAACACAAATGTCTGAAGATATCAAAAAAAAAATTATATCTATCCATTATTCAAATATATATCACCCTGAAGACTGGGAAATGATTTTATCGGATGGATAATCCATCGACATCCTAGGGACATGTGTCGAAGCCTAGCCTTAGTGAGTGATGAATAGCTATACAGTAGCTTTATCGGTTTGGTTGATATGGTGCCCTCTGCATGTATAAAAAGGAAAGACCGTAGTCATGATAGAGATAGAGAAAAAGAGGAGGAAGAATGTAAGTAACACGCTAATGGAGCACATTTTGACTGAGTTCTGACTAAAATCTCGACTAGGACTTGTAATCCTCAGATGAGGCTTTCCTTACCTTGGAGATAGTCCACCATACATAAAAGCAAAGTGTTATGTCTCTCATTAGTATGAACCTATCTAAATCTCTCTGTGTTTCCTCGTTCATCATCTCAAACGATCATAACTCTTAGCATCCTGATCAAACTCATAAATAGTGATGGTAATATAATTTTGTAATTTATACATGTTTAGGCTCATTTAAAGAGAGTAATATCCTACGTCCAATTAGATGTATATTGCTTGTAGATAATTGATCATGACTATAGATGATGTGACACTATGTGTTCTCGATGGTTCTATGTGGTTGTGTCTAATGTAGATTACCCCTAGAAGCTTCTAGGCCTCCTCTTATATATGCAAGATAGTCAGATTACAAACTAAGTACCTTTACCGAGTAGATTAGAGTCTCCTATAGTCATATATATCTACAATAGGAATATTTATCTTTATCTATAAAGTAATCTATCATTTCCTTATAATGTGTCGTATTATGTGTATGGTTATTTCATATAACTGGTCTGACCCATCCTCTAGTCGGGTGGCCAGATAAGTTCATCTTAATGATATTTGAATATCATATTTTCGATAGATATACGTATGTTTTATGTGCATCAACCAATATATCTTTCTTAAACAATGTAGTTTTCTCAATTAGCACCTTAAATTATGAACTACTTGTTGTATGTAGTTGCTTAGTCAAAATCAAGGCTTTTCTTTAAAAGGGCAACCTTGCCACTTTTATTATCCTAACTTTGGTATTTAAAAGATGCCTCTCAACTGAGTTTTGTTGATAGTGTTACATGTTTATAAAATAAGTTGTGCCGGATTTTACTTTCTCCGACATGATTTTTTTCAATACAAGCTCTCAAAAAATATTCCGAGTCACTTACTTTAGCACTTAGATTAAAAGGACAGATATATGTGCCGTTCATATTGGTCCGTGTTGTAGTGTATCATAGATACTCTGTCATCTATGTCCGTTTCTAACGTAATGTTTGTAGCAGCACTAATAGTCCGAAGTAGATAGTTAAATGATGATCATTAACCCGTAACTACCACTAGATCATATATTATCATTGCTAAAAATAGGAAAACAGTTTGAAGCTTGCGCTGTAAGTTACAAGGATGCGCCATGAACCTGTTCAAAATCGAAGCATGTTTATCCTCCGAGCACCACCTCATTCTGCGGAAATCCAACTCGCTAGACGCTACACGTACCCCCAGTGGCGTACGCAGAAAAGACTACAGGCCAGTAGGCCACAGCAGGAAGACGATCGGGAGCGGAGTCCGCCGCATTACAAAGACCCAGCGAGGCTTCGCGCCGCGAGGGGGTGAGGAGTACGAGGAGGTAGGGGAAGTGCTGGGCGGGCGGACCGATCGCGGTCTCGGTAGATGGCGGGAAGAGGAAGGGGAGGCGGCGATGGGGGTGGCGGTGGCGGTGGCGGTGGCGCGAAGAGGGTGCCGATGCACCGGCTGTTCTCGTTCGCGGACCGGGGGGACGGTGCGCTGATGGCTGTGGGCGCCGTA